>VUQS01032698.1:0-14703 GCA_015108495.1 Heterochromis multidens
AAAAAAAAAAAAAAAAAAAATAGGTAAAAAAAAAAAAAAAAAAAGCTGCTCGTTTCCAAGTCCAGCAGGTACAGTCCTGTTTGTGTCCATCTCATGAGTCTAAGCCCTCCTTCTCCTTCTTTCAGCTCCATATTTGGTCTACATCACTTTATGTTTGGAAATATTGATTAGTGGAGGCTACAAATGGCAAGAATGCCTCATATTCTTGGTTGGTACATACCTGCTATAAGCTAAAAATGTCCAACTTGTTAACAGAAAGAGTCATGTTTATGTACATCTACAAGCTAAAGTCTAATATTCAACCTATTTTAGTCTCTTTTCTGGTCTCCACCACCTCCTGAAGGAAGTAAATGGCTGTTTTTTGCCTAAAGCTCCACTATCTATGCCACAAAGCCAAAATGAGGAGCTAAAAAGGTCAGAGGAGCTGTACAGACAGGCTGGTCATTGATTAGTAGAGGCCATCAGCAGTCAAGAAGGCAGATATTGGATAATAAATTTGACGAATAACTGTTATGAAGTTAAAATGGCCAAAGAAAAATGTTATTTCAACACCTTTTAGCTCCATGTTTGGCCTCCACCACCTCCTGAAGAAAGTAACTGGCTAAATGCTCTACTTCACTGGTTCATTTCTTACCGCTGATTTATTAGACGTGCGGCTGAAGAAGTGTGCAAAGGTTTAACAAGCTGCAGAGAGGCTGATCAGGCTTTTGGTGGCAGAGAAGGTGGCAATTATTGACTAATAAGTTGGGGAATCCCTGTTATAAAGAGAAATGGCCAACATTAGCGCTATTAAACTTCCTTTAGCTCCATCTTTGGTCTCCACCACCTCCTGAAAGACAGAACTGTATTTTTATGGACTAAACGCTCCATGATTGGGATGTCTGTAGCTCAGGAGGTAGAGCAGGTCATCTACTAATCGGAAGGTTGGTGGTTTGATGCCAAATATGCTTGGGCAAGATACTAATCCCAAGTTGCTCTCCGATGCATCTATTGGAGTGTGAATGTCAGATAGAAAGATAGAAAAAGTGCTTGTATGAATGGGTGAATGAGGCCTGTTGTATAAAGTGCTTTGAGTGCTCCAGGAGAGTAGAAAAGCGCTATATAAGAATCAGTCCATTTACCATGATGTCCACCAGCTCTTCTCTTATTGTGAATTTATTAAAGCTTGCGTGATGCCACAAAACCAAAACAAGGAGCTAAAAAGGCCTAAAAAGGTCTGAGGAGCTGCAGAGATTCAAAAATGATTGAAAATATTGATTAATTCAACTTTGAATTGGTTTAATGGCTCAAAAGTTTAAGTTTAAAAAAAGCATAACTTTAAACTGCTTTGCGTGGTACTGATCAGCAGGAGGCGGGACTTGTGACATCACAAGATCACATGCTACACTTCGATGTTACAGAGCAGGAGACAGAAAACAGGGTGAGAAGGGTGAGTGGTGAGGAGGAAGAGGAGGAAGGTTTCTGAGAGCAGCAGACATCAATGTCAAGCGTTTCACCCTGTATGAAGAGGAGGGGAGTAGACCGGGAGCGTCATGCATGTTGGGCGGTTTGTCTCCCCGCCCTCAGTCTGCCGTGTTAGCGGGTGGGCTGGCGAGCGACGCTGTGGCGACACGTGTTAAAGCGGAACGTGTAAAGGTGGAGGGGGAGGGGAGGGGCTGCGGCGGTTTGGTGAAGAAGAGAAACGTCTCAGAGATCGTCATGCTGTTAAACTGGCCGGCTGCTTTAAACATTAGTCAAACACACTCATTAGTAGGTGGAGATCAGGTGGCTGCGGCTCAAACACACACTTCAGCTTCCATATAAACCACGAAAACAAACATTAAAAGGTCACATGATGCAGATTAAACCCAGCTTCAAACACATCATCAACCCTCTGGAGTCTGATCCCCACCTGGAATCAGCTGATTTTATTTGTTGCTGTTGAAACACTGATATATGCCGCGATACCGACGGCTCAGCGTTGGTCATAGAAAAAAATCATCCAGCACAAAAAAAAACAAACAAGATTTTGAGTTCAGATTGTGACACTTGCAGTGGGTGTAAAATGAATTTGGCTGTTGTTTCTGTTGTTTATCAGCTCTGAATGTTTCCTGTGGATATTTCCTGGACTCATGAAGTTATGAAGGCTCAAAAATGCAGAAAAACTAATTAAAAAGAACCAAATTTGGACCCACAATGTGTGTGCTTCGAGAGTCTGTATGAAGGTAAAATTATGCATGGCTTCATTAAGTATACTGACTGTACATTACAAGTTATTGTAGAAAAAAAATGAGTTGATGCTGAGAGGATATGATGGGAAGTGTTTCAGATGTGCCTGATTTTATGTGGAATAACTTTTAAACAAGTCTGACTCACATTATCAGTTTAGGTTTAAAGCTGTCAGGAGCCCAAAACACAAGGAAAACTTAGGACTAAAAATGCATAATTCAAACAGTAACAAGACAATAAACAGAGTTCAAAGCTTTAAATAAAAAAAAAATGTTTCTTTATGTATAAATATAAATAAAGTCATGTTATTGGAAATAAAACGTTTCAGACTCCAGAGGGTTAAAATCTGTTCACCGTTTCCACCTCCTGCCACAGACCAGCACAAGTCAGAGACTCACCCCTCTGTCCCGAGACTTGGCGTTAAACTTCACCGTCTTTAACCTCGCCCTCTCCTTCTTCTCCACCCTGTGAGAAAACATGGCAAAGGGTCAAAGGTCAGTAGAGGTCATGAAGTTCATTTACAGAGTGTGAAGCTCAAATCCGAGCGATCCCCATAAAAGCAGATATTCATATAACTAATAAATACAAAGATGTGCAGATGTCAGATATTCATAACTCTGATTAACTCAGTATCAGAAATCGAGTGCCAGCTGATGACAGCCATCGAGTCACAGCCAGCAGCTTGTTGTCACAATTATTTCAACATATCCACACACACAAACTTCCAAAGAAAAAAACATTTTTAGACTGAAGGGGAACAATATTTGTCAATGATTTCTCCCTCAAAAAACAAAAAAGCTATTGGTGAACACCTGTTATTAAAATGAACACCTGTTATTAAGTAAAAAACCAGCAGGATCGGTTCAGTCTGAATATTTGTTACTCAAAAAGTTACAGACACATAAAAACATATGACTAAAGGTCCAGTTTGGCCCAGAATACCAAAAAAAAAAGTGAAGCATAGATAAACGGGGTGAAACATTTGGCTTCACATTTTCAGACACGTAACAAACTGAAACAAGCAAAACTGCCAGACACTGTCCCCTGAAATCATCCCAGATCCTGGATTTAACTTCAGCAGCTGACAAATGTTGTAACAAAAATATGAAAGTGCACCAAATACTAATCAGTACACCTTGTTACTCATCTCAGTGATACCACACCTCACCCCTTAGTACTGCTTCATATGAGACCTGCTGATCCTCAGATGTTCTTGTAAAGTGTAGACGATTGTTGCTTCGACTTCAGGCTCAGGAACAAAACAAACCACTCAGGTCAGGATGAATTTGAGCCACAGGCTGAACAAGCATAGTTTCAGAAACTGGAAGATGTTACCTTTCATATAAAGTCTCTTACATGCATTGTGGTCTTAAAGCTATTCTGTCATAAGGTTTCTATTTGGGTAAACTGGTGAAAATTCAACATAAATTTGTTAGACGAGATCCTAACACTAACCCTGCGTTTACCCTAAAAGGTCACCTGAGACCTGAGCAAGAGCTTCATTCGTTTGTTACCCACTCAGTCTTAATATTTACACAAAGTGATGATAAATCTAACGAGACTCAACGTGAACTAAACGTGCACGTTCAGGCATCTTCTACAGCTGTGAGCCGAGCTCTGAATCCTGATTGGTGAAGCAGATGTGATGTAACATCCAAAGAAATGAACTAGAAGGACTGCGAGTGTGTTTGACTGACCGTCTCTTGCTGGGGATGACTCCCACCTCCTCCACCTCTCCCTGCGCCGTCAGCTGCCTGGCCTGCCACCACTCGTCGTCAGAGGCGTTCACCACGTGAAGGATGTCTCCGAACTTAAAGTTCAGTCCCTGACTCGGCAGACCGGAGTCTCTCGTCTTATCGTAGTCAAACAGAGCTCTAAAACACAAACACAGGATTAAAAAAACTGATTTTAAAAAACAGTAACAAAGAGACATTTTCAACAAAAACTAAAATAATGGATTCAGTAAGCAAGCGTCTTCCAGGTGTTAGTCTCACCTGACGTAAAGCGACCTCTTCTGACTCGTCCGCAGAGACCCAGATCCTGAACTGATGCTGCTGTTCATCATCTGCTCCCGCAGGTCGTGGATCTTCGCCTCAAACCGACTGTACTCTGAATAGAGGTCATCCAGAGGTCAGAGTTCAACCAGGAAATCAACACTCAGAAAGGTTTTAAGGTCTTAGAGGATTTTTCCTAAAGGAAACTGAAACTTTTCAAACTTTAGGTTCAAGAGAAACAAAGTGGACCGTCTCTCTCTTAAAACCAGAGTTAACTGTTGATTTCAGTTTTCCACAAAGATTAGAGCTGAAACAACAGATTCATTCATATCAATTATCACTTTGTTTCATAATCAATCGATCCTTTAGGTCATTTTTAAAGCAGAAAACATTAAACAAATACAATCTGACACTTGTCACTAAAATCAGAGGATTTACTTCCCTTTCCTGGTCAGACATGACTGTAAATATATTTTAATTAATTTTTATTTTTTACATTTTAGGCATTTAAAGATGTCACATTTGGCACGACAAAGCTGTGACTTCTTTAAGTTTAACAGACTAAGCTTTTATTTTATAGCTGATTTTAGTTTCAGAAACAGAAAAATCCCACATGATTCAGTTTCAGCAGCAGCATGCTGAGATCTGGACAAAAACCACCGCACCTTTTCAAGAATATTTTTGGCATCTTTATGACAAAAAATTCCAGCTTTTCCCAGTTTTCCAGGGAACTCTGACCGGATCTTGCTGGAATCTGTGGCTGCTGTAAATAATTCAGTTCCTGAATTCCTCATGTAAACATCATGTGATCCTGCATGTGCGTCCTGCTGTCTCACCTTCTGGTCTGTAGTGGGCGACGATGGTCACCGTCTGCCCAGCGTTCTTCAGGGCGGCGGCGGCCTGTTCGTGGGTGGCGTTACGGAGGTCCACGCCGTTCACCTGAAAACACAAACAACGTCAACGACGACTCGTTCGGGAAAACAAGACGCTGTCGGACAAACTGAGATCAGCCTGAACCGGCGTGCTGCTTTGTGACATCACCTTTTCCAATGAAGCCTCTTAGTTCACTTCCTAAAACGGAGACCGTTCGCCATCAAAGCACCGCTCCAAGCAACGCATTTCAAAAGGCACAACTTTTAATTTGAAGGTAAATGGTCTCCGTTTCCGGTTTGTGTCGCACGTTTCACAGTTTCACAGTTTCACTACCACCTGGCAAGTAGTTTGCAAGTGACTGCAGACAAGTCGGCATCTTCCATACAAACTACGGGCAACTGTGTCAACCTGCTTGAGACTAAAATAATCACAGGAAGCCAGCAACCCCTTGCCAACTGGTTGCAGAATACACACTTTTCCCTCATGACTGGTGTTTCCAGGGGGGTCACTGACCAGAATCTAGTGTAGTTGGTCAGTTTCAGCTGTGTGGTGACAGGAAATGAGCCGTAAATAAAGTTTTAATGTTGGTAAACTTTGTGCATGTTTAGTAAAGAACTTGTGGGGAAAACAGCTTTTACACCTTATTTTGAAGCACTTCTCAGATTTGGTGGTTCGAAACATGAAGTTTTGATGTCTCACTGAAAAAGTTTTGTCTCTCTCACTATTTATTTAGACAGAGGCTTTAAAATACAAAGACGTGTTTCCAGAAGGATTTTGGTTTAACTTCTAATTTTCATCTCAGTCAGCCTCAAAGACACAATCAGGAGTGTTTACACTCACTTCAGAACACACCAATCAGGCTTTAAATCTTTGAGTTTCACGTGTGCGTGTCGATACGTACGGAGACGAGTCTGTCTCCTTTCCTCAGCTCTCCGCTGAGATCAGCTGGTCCTCCGGCGAGGATGAAGGAGATGAAGATCCCCTCGCCGTCCTCCCCACCCACGATGTTAAAGCCCAGTCCTGTCGCTCCTCTATGAAGCACGACCTTCCTGGGCTCCCTGCGGGGACACACACAGACTTTACAGGTGTATTTGGAGACATGTTTTGGATTTTTTTGCAGGGATGCTTGTGGAGTGTGTAACTGCTGGTTTGAACCAGCAGAGGGCGAAGCTGCTGTGATTCGTCTACAGTCGCAAAAAGACTTTGAAATCTAAATGTTTCATCTGATTTTGAAAGGTGTGTGGGCAGAGTGTTTCTGTCCTCACCGGCTGACATCGTCGTCTCCCAACATGCTCTTCGGGGTCGGGGAATAACGTCCCGAGGATGCTGGCGGAGGGAGGGGCTGACCCAGGAAGTTGGGGGGACTGATATGATTCTCCATGCGCTGGGAGTACGCTGGAAGAGAGAAAAAAAACATTAAAACCAGTCTGAACACAGCTGCAGTGTGTTTGACGCTCAGCTGCTGCATCTGATCCCACACCTGCTCACCTCACCTCACCAGTCAGGCTCCTGTTACCATCTCATTGGATGAGGCCGGGGGCCGTCGAGGGGGGTCGTAAACTACACTAGTGAGCAAGAAACACAACCAGCTCTGAACTCAAGCCTTTTATAGGATACACGTCAAGTTACACAGAAATATCTGTGATTTCTGTGCAGATTTTAAAAGGAGAGAAGATGATTCTGCTGAAGAGCGTCTGTTTCTCCTGCAGGTCAGCTGTAACTCCGCCATCTTCTCAAAAACAGCCGCAGCTACAGTGCAAGTGTCACAAAGGTGAGACCAATCACAAGGCAACGTCTTCAACAGTCTCCAAACCCGAATAAACATATAACTATATATACTATATATACTATAATATATATAGTTAATTATGATCCGTGACAAATAAAGCCACAAAGTACTGAAGTCTGAGAGGATAAAACCTGAAAATATTTGACATTTTTCACGTTTTTGTCTTCAAACCACTGATTACAAAACTGTTTGTAGACATTTGAATAGCTTCAGCTGGAAGTTCAAAGCTGCTAATTTGCCGGAGTGGCTGATACAGATGAAATCATCCATCACTGTGTACCATCGATCAGTACAGTTAGATGTAAGAACTTCTAAATAAAATGATGAAGCAGTGAAGTTCATTTTGGCTTTATTCAGTGAATTTAAAGTGGACCTATTCTGCGTCTCCATCTTTCCTGTCTTATATGTCCGGTTCCAGTGGTGGTTTTTCATATAAAAACATGTCGAGTTTCTAATAACGAGGTCAGTGTTTGTACAAGTAACAGCTGTGAGCTATAAACTCAGACTGCAGATGGCTTTAAACACAGTTTCACAGTTTTTTCTATTCCTGGATCTGTATGATGTCATACAGAAGGGAAGCCCCACCCACTTGCTTTCAAACCTTCTGTTTGTGAGCGGCAGCCAATCAGAAGAAAGTTTGCTAGAACGGGGAGGAGCTAAAACGCTTCAAGTTGTTGATTTTCAGGTACGTCAGGGAATAAACATCACATGCCTGACCTCTGCAGATTCTGCACATGAACACATGGATTTGTGGGACCGGAAGCTTTCTGGTCTCTGTTTGTATTGCTCGTCTCCATTTAGCTTTTTAAACTGATCTGCATTTGTAAATAATTACCAGCAGACTGAAACTGAAACCTTGGCCTAGATATCCACTGGAAGCCCCAAACACTGAAGCTCAGTCTGCAGATTAGCTGGTAGGTTTCTCTGAATGGTTCCATAACCACTGTGAAACTAGTGCTAATGGGATATCAGTCGTTCCATCCTGGTTTAATCCATGTTTACAAGGACCATAATGTCATAATGCTTAATGTCGTATGTGATGAACACAAGCCTGATTACAGCTGAAACTTGGTCCCATTCACAGGCAGTAAATCGATTAGGAGCAGCTCCAACTCTGACACTGTGCATCAGAGAAAAGTATTCTCCTGTGACGATCACTCCAAATGAATCCAAACACAGAAGCTTGTTTAAACTCAAACCTGCCAATGGCGTCGACTCTGCTGTTGAGTTTAATGTAAAATCCAGTCTTCCTGACAGGAAACAGCTGGATGACAAACGCCCGCGTAGGAAAGGTAAATCCAGTCTTGTCCAGTTGGCGCACACAGTGACTGGACAGCCGGCAGCATCATCACAACAATCATCTCTGTTTCTGCCGCCGCAGTCATCACGATGGATTCGAGTAGCTCCGGCTCAGGTCTCTCCCTCCCTCAGCGTTAGCACGCCATCATATCGCCATGAGGGTGAGCTGGATGCAGAAACAGCAGCTGAAGCTTGTGATGCAGCTCAGCGCTCGCTGATTGGATTTGCTGCTCGTCCTTCACGTATCTCAACTTCAACATCAGCAAAGGAGGAGGAGGAGGATAACACAGAGGTTAAAGCAGGGCAGAGGAAGAGTAGCTCTGAGGGATCTGCAGATGAAAGAGCCTGAAGATGGTTGACGTTGGAACATTTACAGCAGTTATCTGTAGTTAGGATGAACTTTGTGATGTTTGTTTTCCCTTTAATCGGAGACCGTATTCTCCGATTAAAGGGAGTTCCAAGAGCTAATATCTATAAACTTTCTCTGAGCTAAAAGTTCCTCGAGCATGGTGGTTTGTGTTTCCACAGCAGGTCCAAAGACTTTGGAAGTTTCAGCAAATAAATTCACTGACAAATTAAAAGTGTGATGGTTTTACTTCTACTGTAAAACAGAAATGGAAGACAAAGGTTGGACTTTGTCTTCTGCGTCCTCACGTTTTAGACACAAACTCAAAAGAAGATGTTTGCAGCTGAAGGCAGGGCTGCACAACTATGGCATAAACTTCACAAACAATTAAATGTGAAAAAGAACTGGTTTCTAATTTGAATTATGGAACTAAGTAGTAAAAGGGTGGAGAAAACACTCCGTCTTAGGGAGCTTCAAGTGGAGGAGTTTAAGTGTCTCGGGGTGTTGCTAATAAATGAGGAGCAGGTGGAGCGGGTAGAGCAGCTGCAGTGATGGTGTTGTCCTCGTTGTGGTGATAACAGATCTGAGCAGTGGATTTACTGATTCAAACTTATGTTGTTCCCCTGAAAACTAAAACCCAAAATGGATCAGGAAACGAGTGTCAAACATCACTTCTTCTGTGGACCCAAAGCTCAGAATCTGCTATTTTTTGTTCAGCTTGTTCCACATTTGGCAGACGGGCTTTAAACCAGCACCAGTCTGCTCAGCTTTGAGTCGGCAGTCTGTTTTAGATTTAAGGACTTCAACTCGTGATGATTACTCAGATTATAAAATCCAACAATTTCTGCTTCATCCATATCTTTTTGTGTGTTACCATCAGTGCTGCCGGTGCAGGTCCTCCCCTCCCCATATCCTCCACAGCTGCTGGGGAACTGAATCATGATGTTTCTGTTGCTTTTGGATTTCTGCAGCCATATTCAGGTGAACTCTCACTCCTTGATTCTTAAAGTAAAATCCTTTCTATGCCCAGGCAGCATGGGCTTCCTTCAGATTGTCCCTGTGACTGAGGAATTTGATACTGAGCAATCTCTGAGGGATGTTAGATCTTTGTTGCTCTGGCATCTCCTCAATAATTCGGCTGCCAGCCTTGAGTATCTCTGGTATTCATTTTTCCATAGAAGAGCATGAGTGTGATGCTGCAGTCCCCCTCTACCCTCCGGTTTATCCTCCAAAATGATGGTCTTCGTTTCCAGTGCACTTCCTTTAATTTGCAGAGTTAAAATGTCTTAAAACAAAGACAATCATAACTCAGCCTGTGACAACACTTCAGAGCTGTGCCTTCTTCATCTCTGTTACGGCTGCCATCCGGTTTAGAGAAAAACTTTTTAGTATTAACTGGCACCAATATGGTGCCCAACTCTGCACAAGAAAAAAATAAATGGATAAACAAACAAGATACAGTCCCAAAAAGCTGAATCTGTTCATCTGGACGTAGCGATTTTTAGTGGGAGAAACGTTTCGTGTTTGTCCACCGAGTTAATGTGATCAGTGAATTGTGGTACGTCCTGAGATTTGATTTTCACCCAGGTGTCATCCACGTACCTGAACCAATGACTCGGTGGTGTTCCAGAATAGGATAACAGAGCCCTCTTTTCCACTTCCTCCATATACAAATTGGCCACAATAGGAGAAACTGGGGAGCCCATGGCGCACCCATGGTTCTGCCTGTAGTACTGGCCCTTGTATGTGAAATACGTGGACTAAAGAGACAGTTCCAAGAGCAGACACACTTGGTCAGTGTTGAGGGTGGTCCTGTTGCTGAGGTTGGGGTCATCCTGTAATCTCTTACGAACTACCTCCACTGCTTCAGTAACTGGAAACTGTTTATAAGGTTGGGGAAGCCTGCAGTCAGCTGAGACTGAAGAAGTCACCAGAGGTGACGAAACGTTTCTCCCACTAAAAAACGCTACGTCCAGATGAACAGATTCAGCTTTTTGGGATTCTTTTACCTGGATTATTGAGCATGCATCAAGAAACAAGATACAGCTGATATTAACACTTTTAATGGTTGAAACTGGAACTTTTTTCCAGCGTGCACTCTGAATAATCCGAGGATGATTAGCTTCCTGCACTCATTGGTCCAGGATCAGTTTGTCCTTCAGCGTCGCCACGTTACAGCTCATCGAGGGAGTTGTTGGGATCAGATCCAGACTTCGTTCGAGAGAAGCACCGCCTCGTCTCGACTTTGAGAAGTCTTGTTTAATAAATGCCACTGGGAACGCCATCGCCACCCCCACCCAATCATCAAAGACAGACGTTAGCAGTCCCGGCTGAATTGAGCACCAGCTCAGGGTCAGAGGCGCAAAGTCATCCAGGCCACACATGAACCAGGACCTGCTAATCTGGTCTGTTCAATGTTAGAGGAAAAGTCCACTACAGGATTCATGAGAAAAAGGCTCAAAACAAACCTCCAACCAAAGCAGGCCGGCTCAGTTCGGTTCTTCTTTGTGACCGAAGTTTTAGGCATTTCAGTCTCAAAGACTGTTGAGCTAGAAGATGCTCACACCAGCATTGGTTTTGTCTCCAGGAAACCAACACGCTCATACAAGGAAGCCTTAAATTTAAAACCAGGTCAGCTGATTTATGTGAGACCTCCCCGGAAAATGAAAGCCAGGGAGGTTTTTAAATGGAAAAAATACTTTTTTGCACAATGGATTTTCCAACCATTTCAGTCTTACGATGCTTTTGCGAAACGAGGTGATGGAGTCTTCATAAAGGAGGCCTGATATCCTGAATAAACTGAAATGTGACAGGATAAAACTCAACCTCAGAAGATACGCGGCTGTTTGAGTCAAAAAGGGAGGAGAGCAGCAGCTATAATTTCATAAAAACTTTTTTTGTTTACTTTAACTTTGAGAAGCTCTCCTGAGGACAAAATAAAACTCCACTTTTCTTTAGTGGTGAGGTTTCTATCACATGGGTGGAGGAAGAGTGTCTTCTTCTGTATGTATGAAATGAAAGCGGTCACTCACAGTTGGTGAGGTCGGGCGGAGCGAAGCTGTCATTCATGAAGACACTGTTGGGTTTAGCCACTTTCAAGTAGACCACGTCAGGAGTGTTTTTCAAGGCAGTGACGGCGTGTTCGTGGCTCACCTCCTCCAGGCAGGAGCTGTTCACCTGAACACGGAGACACATCGAAGTAAAACGGTCAGATTTTAGCCGCTGAGAAAGAGACAGAAACCATCCTGTCTGTGAGCTCCGGCCTCTGCTTTTATTCTGAAGTTTAATTCAGCATCGCTTTCTTCGGTCTTTATGAGGAAATTATTCTCACTTAATGAGAAATTTTCAAATTAAACGTCTGGATGAAACTTTTACTTTAATCTAAACGTTAAAACCTCAAAAGTATTCATGATGCTCAAAAAGTTGCTCACTGATGTTTTCTTAAAAACGAGTATGTTTACTCTAATGTCCTGTTTGTCTTTGAGGATCAGACTAAATCTTTTTCTCTCTAGTACAAAAACCTGTTTGTACCATTTATAAATTTATTTTTTAGACATATTTTACTTTTTTCTTATTTTCATTGGTTTTACCCAAGTGTCATTTTTCCTTGATTAACTGTTGGTTTTCAATATTTTTTTTTAACTTTTTTATTTTAATAATCAATTTTGTTTTATTATTATTTTAAGTTTAATTCTAGTTTAACTGGTCTGTTTTGTCTCTTTTGAGTTTATCTTACAGGACTCTTATTTTAATTAAAATTTCTTTTAAATTTTTGTTGGTTTTATTAATCATTTCAACTGTTTTAATTCTATTTTTTTAAATTGGGTTTAACTTTCGGGTCATTTAAAAAAAATCTGTCAATTTTTTATTTTTAGTAATTTCATTTCTATATCATTGGGTTAAACAGTTTTTTAATATAATATTTTGATCTAATATTTTATTCCTATGTTCTGAGGTTTAACTGATTTTTTTCTACTTTTATTTGATTTCACTTCGATTATTTTTTCCTGGGGTTAACTCATGCTGTGTCACATTTTTTGCTTGTCTATCGTCATTTTTAAATATAATTTATTTCTTTTGTCTTACTGGTTTCAATTCTTTTTATTATTTTATTTAATCCATTTTGTTTTTTTAAAGGTTTTCATAAACTATTCTTCATGTTTTATTAGCGATGGCCTTTCTGATTATTTAATTTTCTTAATGGTTTGTAACTCACTTGTTTCACTCGTGCTTTCTTATGTTTATTATTTTAGTTTTACATTACTTTTAGACTTTTATGGCTGCAGCCTTTGTGTAAATACTGTTCCTGGTGACGTTTTTTTAAACCTGCAGCACTCTGAGGTCAATGTCTTTTAAATCCCCGAGAACATGTTTGTCTGAATTGCACCAGGCGTCCTTACAGCCAGCAGTTTGTCTCCGATCTGCAGCCGCCCGTCTTTATGAGCAGCTCCGCCTTCGATGATCTTGGTGACGTAGATGCTGTTGTCGCCCGGGATGTGCTGGTTCCCCACGCCGCCTGCTATACTGAAGCCGAGACCTGCAACACACCAGAACCAGAAGGAGGGCACAGGGTGATCAGACTGGAAAACACTGAAGTATTATGGGAAAAAAAACCTCCCCTCAAACTCTGGAATCCAGCTCCGACATACTGCGCGACTTCACAGGGACAAACAGTGAGACTTTAAACTGCCAGTTTTAAATAAACCCCCCAAAACGCACCGCTGCCAGTTTAACCCGGGAACGGATCAGGACACATAAATGCACAGAAGCACATTTCAGGATGTTTCCGTGGAAACCGAGGCTTTGTTCTTGAGCCGGGCTCCTCGTCTGAATAACCATGAGGCCTGCAGGGATTTCACTAAAGCTCCTCAGCAAGCGGAGACAATCCAGCAACACGGTCGACACACAACCAACACACATCCACGCCATCTGTACGCCTCGCTGCTTCCAACGAGAGCTGCAGCGATGAGCCAAAACATTAGGAGCACTCACACATGAAGTGTTTATTATCAGATGGGTATATCAGACAGTCAGTGAACAGCTGGTTCTTGTTGTTAAAGTGTTGATGTGGGAGAAATGAGCAGGTTGAAAGACTAGAGCCACTAGCAAAATCACCCCTCTGAATAACGACCCATGACTCATGGGTCCAACTGCCCAGTGAGCCTAATTCAGAACCGTTTGGTGCTGTGTGATTGTTTTGGTACAGGGCAGCTGGTTCTCTGTTGGTCAAAAAGCCCTCACAGACTGTCAGAAGTCTAGTAGTCCAGGCTGACAGGCCGATTCTTCTCATGTTCTGAAACCTGAGTGTACAGGTTGGTCAACAGACTAAACATAAACACACAGTTTAAGCCTTCACGCTACCTTTGGGTCCTTTCACCAGCTTGATCTCCATCACTTTCTCAGAAACGGGTTTCCTCCTGCGGACGTAGAGTCGGACCAGAGATCCCGCCTCCTTCAGCGCCTCCACGGCTCGGCTGTGGGTCACGTCCCGAACATCCACCTCATTGACTCTCAGGATGACGTCATTGACCCTGAAACAGAGCGTTAACACCCCCGCTGTCAGTCAGACTCGAAGCTGGATGGATTTTTTATAGATTTAATAAAAACATGCTAATGTTACAGATTTTGTTCCTTAATTTCTCTTCAGTTTTGTCGAGTTAATTCAGACAGTAGAGTTAAACTGTGGATCTAAACTGAGCCTCCAACAAACAGTTTAAAGGTAACCTGAGACCGAGGCAGGAGCAGCTGTACTCTTCATCCTCTCATTACCTGGATCAGGTGTGACAGACTTTCACTGCTGCATTATGAATGAAGCATGAAAGGTGGCGGGGCACTGCGGGGGGTCTGGGTATAAGGACACCACCCCTGACTGCAGACCAGTGATATTTAAAGAGCAAATTCACCCATTTAAGAGGTCTTTCTATCATCCATCCATTCTCTTCTGCTTATCCAATTCAGGGTCGTGGGGGGGCTGGAGCCTATCCCAGCTGCCATAGGGCGAGAGGCAGGGTACACCCTGGACAGGTCGCCAGTCTGTCGCAGGGCTAACACAGAGAGACACACAACCATTCACACTCACATTCACACCTATGGACAATTTGGAATCACCAACTAACCTAACCCCTCTAACTGAATGTCTTTGGACTGTGGGAGGAAGCCAGAGTACCCGGAGAGAACCCACGCAAACACGGGGA
>VUQS01032701.1:0-13596 GCA_015108495.1 Heterochromis multidens
ACATACCGTATTTTCCGGACTATAAAGCGCAATATCAATGAATGGGTCTACTTTCATACATAAGGCGCATCGGATTATAAAGCGCATTCAGCGAAACAAAACAGTCAGATAAGTCAAACTTTATTCAACTCATTCACAATAACTCTCAACATTGTTCAGTTGTAACATAAAATACAAAACAATACACTCACTTTTTCAGTTCATTCCTCTCATGTCTCTTAATAGGTGCCATTTTGGGGTCCTAATAAACACACCGTAATATTATGTTGAAGTACAGTACGTATTACTCCGCGAGGCCCCTGACTACGGTAGCCGTAATGCTCCAACAATCCATCAAGCGGTGCGGCTTCGTAGCTTACCAAAGTCATTCTAAAGCATTTTGACAGATTTTTGAGCCCCGTGTACCACATAAAATCGGTTCGAGGTCAGTAAGCACAACCAGAATTAATACATAAGGCGCACCGGATTATAAGGCGAACTGTCAATTTTTGATAAAATTAAAGGATTTTAAGTGCACCTTATGGTCCGAAAAATACGGTACAAGCAAAATGATGTTGCAGTAAATCTAAAAACGCTGACCCTGTGTCACTGCAGCTGGTTTGTGTGCACACAAGGAAGAGAGGCTTTAAAATGAACCTCAGCTGCAGAAGATGGCAGGGACTTATCTAAAGCAGGGTTTTTAAAGTGCTCCTGTTTCAAAGGCAACACTTTCTGTACCATTTTCCAAAAAACAGCCTTCTAGTGTTTCACTTCAGAGAAACCCTAATTCCTTAACCAGACTTTTGTTGTGAAACACTTGCAGTAATAGTCCAGTTGTGGAATATCATGACAGATGTTTGCTCTTATTTTTTTCCAGTATATTCAGTTATTACTGACCAGCCTTTAAATGTGTAGTGTAGACAGTGCTCCTCTCTGAAAGTCAAAGACTAAAATCTGCTCCAGCCTTTGGAAACAGCCTTTAGGTGTGTCAGATCTCGTCTCAGACATTAAGTGTGCGCTCAGCTTAGAAGAGAGATGTAACTCCCACTTTGCGAAAGCCTAAATGTACTAAAAATAGAAATAAATAAATTAAAAGTAAGTAAAAGAAAGAAATTTTTGTTGACGTAATCAGTAAAATCACGCTAAACCCCAGGTTAAAGTAGTAATTTTCTGCTTTTTTCTTTTTCTGAGCATAGCCTGTACCTGAGTAACAGTGTAATGACAACAAAGCTACCAATGTCATATACAATACGCTGAAGTGAAGCCTAGCAGAGGGCTATGTTGCCATGCACCTGTCAGTCAAAGAGGCCACGGCCCTAATAATGCAAGCTTTAAGCTTGAATATAATTTAATTAGGTAAGTTATAAAAGCATTCTCCCACCTATACAGTTGTTATGAAGGGGCAAATTAGCTATATAGACCAAAATAGTTTTTGTATCAGGCTGTAAACATGTTTATTTCTGCTGTAAAGTTAAACATTTAACACGGGAGTCTATGGGGACTGACTCACTAATGGAGTCTCTGCTGGACGTTAGAGGAACTGCTTCATTTTTCAGCCCCCGAGGTTGATCTTTGTTCCAGACAGACTGCTCTGTAGGATGTAACATGCCAAAACTGTGTATGAAAAGTAAAGAAATAAAACGTCAAATAAAAAGTCAAACATTTTCATTAAAGCGGCACTAACTTCCTGTAAAAATTAGCAAGGAGTTTTTATGGTTCAGGGTTGTGGCAGACCAGCTGATGTGAAAAACATTAAAACATTATTTAACCTCAACGCCACTGGCTCCTTCTGACAAACCCAATCAGAGTCTTTCAGTCTCTCCAAACCGGCCCACATTAATGTGAGCGGCGAGTGCCTCAGTAGGCTGCTGGAGGTGATTTGTTGCCTTTTGACCAGCAGCGAGCCTCCTGCCAGTTTACAGCAGTAAAAAGTCACTGTGGTATTTATGGTACATTATGTTTTCAAATTACTCTCAGTCAAAGGTATAAAAAAGCAGAGAGAGGTCACTGCTGTGTTCACAGTCTTCTTCTGTGCTGGAGGACCTGAAGATGCTTGTTTCCATGGATACCATTCAGCTATATCCAGTGCATGTAGTGCCAGTTAATTACAGTTCAATATATTGGTTTCATAGTGGAACAATGAGCAATTAATTAGGCTAATCCTGGAAGAAATATATCATCAGTAAAAGTACACAAGTATTACCAGCTTCCTGTAGTGAAAGTCTATTCGTCAGATCAGTATTCTGCTGTAAAGTGTGTCTGTAGAGTGTTTTTTCTCCAAAATGAAGTGGGATTAAAGAATGCATTACATAGAAATACTTGTAGTATAATAGACATGTATGTGAGTAAATTGTGTGTATAAGCCCCTGAAAGCCTCTCACACAGCTTTGTGTTGGTGTCTTATTTGACTGCGTAGCTCTCCTGGCAACAGACTGCCCATCATCTGTCCTCCAGGAGTCAAAGATCTCTGGACACGAGGGGCAGGGCCGGGCAGATCTGCCTCTCACTTCTGGGAAAAGATGTTTTCCTGGAGGAGAGGAGGAGGAAGCAGGATTGATGTGCTGCCAGCTCGCTCAGTTGGCGAGTCAAGGTCGTTTTAGAGAGATTGTCTGCTGCTCGTCCAGCTCGTCACAACTGACCTGCTGCTGCTGCTTCGCCACCGCTGGGAAAACTCATTTCAGCTCAGTGTCAAACATCTGGGCCCTGCTTTCCAAACGCACCCAAATGCCAAGGTGACGGAGGCGCTAAGGTGGTAGATTAATGACTTTGTCCTGCCTACTGCAGGAGGTTCTAACCTCTTAACATCCAGTGGGTTACCAATGATCTGTTTGGGTTAGGTTCACATTGACCCCTTTATGTGGATTTTTTTTACCTGTCTGACAGACTCATATTTATTATCTTTTCAAAAATCTTTGTGGCAACTGTCAGATAAAAATAACCACAACAAAGAAGACATCACAAGACATTACATATGTTAATAGGAACAATATCATCAAGAATTGGAGCATAACGGTGTACAAGAGACACATACACCTCATATGACCTGGATTTGTTCAACAGAGCTATTCTAGTAGGTATAAAAGACAACTGGGCTTGAGAGGTTCGCAAAGGTGGTACCCTGTACCTGCGTCCTGATGGTGGTAAGTCGTTGCCAAATGGAAATATTATTACAGAAGAACTGTAATCCTTGATACCAAACATCCAGTTTCTGTGCCTGTTTAGCCTCCAGCAAAAATTCAGTCGAATCTTAAATCTAACACTAAAGCCCTGCCCACATTAACAGCAATTCGCTTGTTGCACAGTGCTCTGTACCTGATGGTTGGCCGCTCCCGAACATTTCAGGCTCTATCAGGGTAACCTTCTAATGTATTTATCACCCTGTCATATGTCAGTCAGATCTTTGTGCCAAATGGTAGTTGCTTCATTTGCTTACGTCAAAGTTAAGAAAACTTTAACTCATGACCGGCCCCCTTTTATTGGCAGCTGTTAATTTGGCTGTTGTTGCTTGAAGATGCTGAATGTCATTGACTTACGATGGTCTCTGGTTGCCATCACTGCTTTTTGTAACCGGTGGTTGGCTGATTGGCTGGTGGATGTTTAGAGGTTAAGAAGAACCACAAACTGTAGTTTCCAAGAACTTTCTAGGGAACTACAGGTTCTCTTTAGGGATGTTCCTAAGCACAGCCTTATTCAATTTATTTCAATTCAGTTTTATTTATACAGCACCAAATCACAACAAGTCGCCTAAAGGCACTTTATATTGTAAGGTAAAGACCCTACAATAATAGAGAGAAAACCCCAACAATCAGACGACCCTCTATGAGCAAGCACTTGGCAACAGTGGGAAGGAAAAACTCCCTTTTAACAGGAAGAAACCTCCGGCAGAACCAGGCTCAGGGAGGGGCAACAACATGCCACAACCTTATGGAAGTTAAACACTGCCTGTACAAATACTGTGTGTGTATTTAAAAACCATTCTGCATTAATCAAATTGTATTTTAAATGTCCCTGAAATGTGTGCCCCCGTTGAACACACGTCAGGTTAGCTTTCTCTAACATGGCCGACATGTAATTGTTCATTTTCCACATCAAAGTCCTGCAGAACATCATGTGTTTGATTTTAAACTCTGTTTACAACTTCCTGTCACAGAGAGAGAGGCACTGCTGTCCAATAACAGGAGGCTGTTTAACATCTTAGAACCAACAGTTAGTTAATAAAATATGAACAATTTGGTTAATTGACAAGTACTTCTGGTGCAAATTAGCGAGAGCGACAACATTTAATGATCTAGTCAACAAGATCTGTTGTCGCTTTCAGGCATTTGTTATCTGTTCTCTGGTCTGAAACCCAGCAAATATTAGTCTAAAAATTCAGCTGATATTTCAAAAACCAGCTCATATGTTACAGCCTCTGTTTGAAGGCAAAACTGTAAGGAGGAACTAAATACTATCAAGTTTCTCTAGAGGTTCCAGGGAACTAAAGTGTACACTGCCTCGTCCTATGACTGCTGGGATAGCTCTTCCCCCCGCACACCCCTCGAGATCCTCAATTTGATAAGCAGAAGAAAATAGGTAGATGGATTATAGCGCTACCTGTCATATCCCAAAAAGTTGAATCTGTTCATCTGGACGTAGCGTTTTTTAGTGGGAGAAATGTTTCGTCACCTCCTGGTAACTTCTTCAGTCTCAGCTTCTTCAGTCTCAGCTGACTGCAGGCTTCCCCAACCCCAAACGTTTCTCCCACTAAAAAACGCTACGTCCAGATGAACAGATTCAACTTTTTGGGATTCTTTTACCTGGATTATTGAGCATGCATCAAGAGGGGCTACCTGTCATAGTTTAAAAAGGCCTTGAAATGTTCATTTAGAGGCAGCGAGCCATCCTTCATCTGACTGCTAATTGCTTCATTAGGCTCCACACCTTGCATGTTTTGTTGAGTTTAAAATGAGAACGATATCAGTCCAAACAACTGAATTCATGGCTGACATTAGGTTGTATTCAAGTCATTGTAAGAGCCCAAAACCTTTTGTTATTCATCCAAATTTAGACATAAAGGGTGTTTTTGAAGGCTATGACTGATTTTATAGCCTGCAAAGATGGACGTCTGGTGCTTGGTGGGTTTAATGTCGGCTATGGCTCAGGTGGTAAATTATTTTGTCCACAAGCTGTAGAGCTGATGGTTTGATTTTGTGCTCTTTATTGCCATGATAAGCGTATAGGCATGTGGTGGGGATGGAGGATGAATACATCTGTAGTCATCAGTAGCTGGACTGATGATGGCCATCCCTACAAGTCCCACCGACCTGGAAGTTCCTGTAATGGAAACTTTCCATAGTAGTTGAAAAGTTTCACAGAAAAGTTCAAAGGTGAGGTGAAAGTCGGGGATAACCACGGTCTGTGTGATTCTTCTGAGGAACGTGAATGTCTGTGAAAAACATCTTAACTCTCAGAGATGTCTGACCAGCCATGGTGTCCTCGCAGCCTCACTGCTAGCAGAGCTGAGAAGCGTTTTGGATTCACAGTCGGAGGAATAAAAGCAGCCAACGTTCAGCTCTCAGCCTGCCAGCACGACTCAGACTGCTTCACTGATTCACTGAAGCTCTTTTGCCCAAGGTACAAGCTGCTCTACTTTCTACTTCTTTTATTGTATGTTGACTTCTTCTCTGCTGAACCCCCACCAACAGAGTGGAGAAACAGCTGTAATCTGCAGATCAGTACAGCGGTATCAGCTCCTGTCACAGCGGACCGGCCACTTTTTAAACCCTCACACGGCCGAAAAGTGAATAATTATCTCTGAATTTTTGCAACCAGCTCGTCTCCAGCCACTCGATCTGCATGGAAGACAAAGAACAACGAATAAAAAGGGTACCACAGAAGTCATTGTCTTCTTTTTTTATTACTCCCAGCAGATATACAGAATAATAATCACGGAGGACTGAGCCCTGGCTACGTGCTCTAATTAATGATTTCATTATTTCTGTGAGTCACTGCACCCCTGTCTGAAGCCCCTGTTTCTTTTCTGTCTCGCTCGCTCATTACACAGTGATGTCATTATAATTTCACCTCTTTCTTCTTCTTCTGCTGCTGTTTTTTTATAGCTTCTTACATAACCAATGTTTCCAGAGCACCACAGTTTGATCCACACCGATGTTGCACAACAAACACTGAAAGCACTGAGGTTAAATTTAACCTGACACCAACTGTGGGGATTCTTTCTGTGGAGATATGGATATAGTCTTATAGGAATGCAATCAGTCAAGGCAGCATATGTGCTGTCAGTTATTCCCAAAGTGTGGGTGCATGCAATTAAGTTTGAAAGTACAATAAAATATTTCTGATTAAGTATTTACATTAAAAAACAAGCAACACAAAGTCCTGGGATTGTGTTTAATGTTGTTTGATGAAGAACAGTGACTGCCAAACCTTGAACTGTGAAACTTGCAGTCCACCCAAACCTTTAATCAAAGCTCTGATCATCACACAAGCAGAAAGGTAAGTTTTTTTTGTGTCCTATTGATTCATTTTGATTGAGTTACTTGATGATGATGAGATCTAAAATGAGTTCAGGATCAAAGACAGGCCAGAAAATGAAGAATAATAGTAAATATGTCTTTCTTAACTCCATGGCTTTGTTTCAACAGTTAACTTAATTTTTAAGATGTAGATATTTCACAGCAATTTGGACTAAACTACAAAATCTGAGTCAAAAATCCTTCAGGATTCCAAAAGAAAAATTTAATATGAAAATATGTTATATTTTGGGACCACTCCACTGTGATTTTTTCCTACAAGGGTTAAACTAAAGCGATTATCATTAGATTCAGGCTATAAAAGTATCTGAATCCTTTAAATTTATCCTGTAGGATTAGGTCATATAAAAGTTTAAAAGATATGACTTTTACAATTTGTATGTACTTATCTATTTAAAATTGTTGTGAATTTCAGCCGTTTCATGTTTCGCCTCACAAGCGAAACATGAAATGAAGACACCAGACTTTTTAGGAATATGGGTTAATGGGTTATGATATTATATATATTATATTCTTTTAGATTACTTAATACAAAATGTAAGGTAAACATGGCAGTCAGGAGAGCATGACAAGGTGCAGCAGGAAGTGGATGCTAGACCTCGTCACGCATGTCTTTATCCACACTTTGTCAGCTGTAGACAACCAGCAGTGAAGCCCAGGTAACACACAAAGATGCCTGCACTGCTGCTGCAAGCCCAGTGGGGGTTGCAGGGGGGCGTAACACACTTAACTGAATTTTTTTCAAAAAATATATTTATTGTAAGTGACCACGTGCAGTGCTTTCACAGCCCACCAGGGGACAGCAGCCCACACTTTGGGAATCACAGATTTATAATAAATTTTGCATCTCCCGTGTGGAAGTTTTCAAATTGAGTGGTGGCTCTCAGGAAGCAAATGGAGAGCTGTTAATGAAGACTCAACCTGAAAAGGTGAATCAATAGAAGATCTGAGGACGTATATAGAATGAAACAATTCATCTTACTGTGGCATGTTATATATTGATATAGATTAATCCTTGTTGAGACAGGGATGCCAAAAAAGTGCTCAGGTGGCTGTGAGCACTCGACCTGTATGACTTCATACATCTGAAGCACTTCAGAGGGAACTCTGGAAACTCTGAGCTCCATCAGAGATCTGGTACAGTGAGTGGGTTCCTTATTGTCTTCTTTAATCAAATTAAAATTATTAAAGCAGTCTTATCAGTGAGGACATGTGGCTTTATGATGACAGAACATCAGCTGTAATCAGAGTGGTATTCACGGTCAATATCATCTGAACTCCTTGTCGAGGAGGTGCTGAGTCTCGTGTTTGTTTTTCCGAAGTTTTGACACCATCTGTTACGCTCGCCTTCAAACCCAGCTCGTCTCTTAGTTAATTTTTTTTTTAGTTTTTCTTGATATTTAAGATTTCAGATATGCAGGAGCTTTTAGGTACGTCTTACTCCATTTGTTGCTCACTAGTGCTCCTTTTTTGCCAGCAGATGTTAGATGGGTTGTGGTGAAATGTTGCTCAGATTCACCCTTGGAGTGATGCTGTGATGTTTCATGTAGCGCCATCTTCAGGTTTTAGTTTGTCCTCTGGGGTTTTTCACTACGAGCTGGTAGATGAAGCTTGCTGACATGATTCGACCCTGCAGGCACAGTGCCTCGATGCTTCATCGCGCAGGATTACTCCTCTGTTAGACAAGTATTTGTTGTGACCTTTGCTCTCATTGCTGCAGTTTGCTTTTACAAGACACTGTGCAGCATTTTACATTTTTCTGCAATAATTGCCCTGAAAATGTTCGAGGTCTGGTACGTTCATGGTCAGAGGGCTCCCTAATCAACCAGCACTTATTACAAACACATACTGGAGGAAATAAACACACGTGAAATGCAAATGCACTCTGGAGCCTCATGTAAAGGAAGGAAAATGGGTTTTCAGGATAATTTAGGTTGTTTAAATTGTCTATTATTCTGCTAATTTCCAGCTTCATAGTTTTATTCCTGGACTCTGTGAGAGCAGATTTGAATGATTCATAGTTCAAAGAATAATCCTTCTTTATCTCAAAATGGCCTTAGTGCAGCCCAGCAGTTCATCCTATGTCTGAAACAAACTGTTTTAGCTCCTCCCTTGAATGGTCGGGGTGGCACCAGCGGGGGTTCAGAGGGTGGGGTCGTCACATGGTTCATGTAGACTCAGATATTTCCCAGAAATAATGACCGGGCAGTTGGATATGCAAATATAGAGAGACTCTGTTTTTTGGTAATTAGTAAATAAATGCATTGCTCTACAGTAGTTTTTATACCACAGTAAAGTGCATGCAGTTTACTGTGGTATAAAAAGTGCCTAACAAATTTATTAGACCACTGCCCAGTGTAGGGTTTATGCCACAGCTGCCCAAAGTTAACAGTATTGGTAATTACCATAATCATTATTTATGTCTCTATAATGGCTAATCCACCACCATACTTCTTTAATTGAAATGATATTTTTAATGCTAAAATATAATTATAGTTGTTATCCATGAATTTTCAAATCAACAGTTTTACAAAAAAGCAGAAAAAAATTGTAAAACACATTATTATTCGTTGGTTAAGATGCCAGATTACAGTTATTTACTTGCATTCCTGAAGAGAAAAATGAATTTTAGTGGTTGAATGTTTGATTAATTTCTGACTTCAGATTTGGGTTTAAAATGTCAATTCAGTTTTGAACAGATTTCTAAAATATTTGTGTCTTCTTGTTTTTATGACAGGTGGACTAATAAATGTAAATATTGAAGGATCAGTATTAACAGCATATGGCCTTCTTGGCATATTTGAGCTTGTGTGTCCACAGTCAGAGCTGCCGCTGTTGTTATTAATTTGTTTTATTGTTTTTTTATAACATGGTATGCTAACTAACAGTAGATGGAAGAGAATAAATATTTCAAAATTAAATGTTTTCTACCTGCCAATTTTTTTTTCATTGTGTTTTCAGTAATCCCACAATAACTCTGACTGAAAATAATCTTAATGACAAATTAATTTTCAGACTTTCAGAGGACAGAAGGAGAAATATATTTCATATATAATTCATATTCAAACAAATATATGGTCCACTGTTTATGTGACAGGGACAGGGATTTCTCTGTCCTGCATGTGGAGAAAACTGCTGTTAAATTAGAACATGAACAGATTTCAGGTTAAAAGACGGATTACTGTGTA
Source organism: Heterochromis multidens (assembly GCA_015108495.1). NCBI lineage: Eukaryota > Metazoa > Chordata > Actinopteri > Cichliformes > Cichlidae > Heterochromis > Heterochromis multidens. The sequence continues at coordinate 9,698 of VUQS01032701.1, forward strand.
TCGTGTGTCACCAGGCAGGTTCTAACAGGCATTAAAAGTAACTTTAGTGGTATTAATGCTTATTTACATGTGTAACACCTTTTTGTTTTTTCACATATAAACACATTTGATTTATGTTATTTTTTTGTCTTTTACCTTACAATTAGTGACCCTAATAAATTCATGATGTAAATCTCTAATAAACAGGAAGATGAACAGCATGTCACACTTTTTGTGTGTCCTTTCCCCGCTGTTATCCTTGTATGCAATCTCTGCTGCTGTGTACTGTAGGATATGATTACACATGTACAGTTATCCCACTAACACCCAGAGCAAAAAATGTTTGGCTTAAATTTAAAGAACATGTAAGTGATGGATTAAAACAACAACAAATACATAAAATGATCATATTCAATTCAGTTTTTTTCTTTTCACTGGGAAACAAAATGTTATATTTAGCTAGTATTTTACACAGTCATCCCAGCTTTTTTTCTGATTTCATTAGGATAAAATAAATAATTTACCCTTAATTAGTTGTACCTGATTAATATCATGTGTTAGCCTAATCTGGCATCAGTTAACATATCCAAAAATTTACTAATTGATTGGTGGATAATTCACTAACATGCACAGATTAAGTGTGCTGATAATATGCAGTCTTTCTCACCTTTTAAATGTGCATCTCTGCGCTGCTATATCTCTGTGGCGCAGCTAGTGTGTTCTATGTTGTAAACTTCTGAGAACTATTGTGAGGCATTATTTATATTATAGCATAATTATAGCATTGCTATAAAAAGTGGTCCATTGGAAGAAGAGACTATTTCTGCCATAACATCCAGAGAAACACAAAGAAGGAATTTTACCCTAAAAACAGCTGATTTAAAAAATCTGGAGAAATTTACTATCATGATACCACAAAACATTTTACATTCTTTAAAGAGCAGTACACAAGGGCATTTAAAGGGACCTATTATACTTCCACTTATTTTCTGTCATGCACAAGGTGGATTAAATATGATCTGCCCGCCTACCATTCAAACCTTCTATTTATGAGTGGAGAAATTTGGCTTAAAGGAAGAGGTTAATTAGCTGTTTCAGACTGAGGATGAACTGAGGCGCTGCATCAAGGTTAGTAGTTCTTTGTCTACCTGATCCGTAGACTCCTGTTCTGTCACACCAATCCTCTGCATGTTCTCTTTAAGCTACCTTTCTTCTGATTGGTTGCCCCTGGTAAGCACATGGTTTGAACAACAGGTGGGTGGAGCTTCTTTTCCAGAGATTACCATATTAGGGATATCCTCTCTCTGTGACATCATAGAGATCCAAGAGAAGAAAAACTGTGTGATGCTGAGTGTCTAGAGCAGTCTGCAGTCTTATACAAACACTGACCTCATTATTTGAAACACTGGTCATGTTTGATATGAAAATCCACCTTTGGATCATGCGATATGACAGGAAACAAACAAAAGCTCCTCTTTAAACGTTCAAACACTTTAATGATAGTCTATCTAACATCTTCCATGCTGAGAGGGCGGCTGCAGCTTTGAACTTCATCATTACAGATGTATGATTTTACAAAATCAGCCTAAAGACTGTGATAAGACTGCGCTGTTGAAACAAGTTAATGCCACACTCGGGTCTGTTTGTTGTCTCTTCAGCTGCAATCACGAGCGACACGAGCACGCCAACACGCAGCCACTATGATTACATACCTGCTCTGTCTGTCATCATTTCACCTCATCATATCATCTCCGTGAGAGTCTCAGTTCCATTACACTCCTCACTACTGCATTTTCTACATGATTTATTTTTCATGCTGCAAGAGAAACGTGAGAGACAACGATACTGAAACATCAGGAAGTTAGTTTTACCTTTAACAATCACTCATGTATGTCTAAAGAGACAAAACTGATATTCAGACTTTTACAATAGCTGAGAGAGCAGCATGTATACTGCATACTGAGTATCATTTCAATGACAACAAAGCTCACCTGGACGCAATGAAGCTACCAGAGTTGGGGGCTGTCACTGAGATAAGATAATTCATCCCGAGTCCCTCACATAGGAATCAGTTCACAGTAAGAGGCGACAGAGAGATTCGGGGTAGGCCTCATTTTGTAAGTTGCAATACAATCCATTCACACATCGGCAATAAAATGTGTTTACTACGTGAAAAAAGTTACAGAGCAAGGAATGAAACTTTTAGATTAGACAGCCAAACAATGACCAAAGCTACCTGAGTCCAGAGGCAGTAAATACTTATTTTTAGAGTTGGTGTGTGTTGATGTGTCATCATCTCTGATATTCATCAGTTGAAATGTTTATAAACTACCTGAAAGATCACAGAGAAAAGATGCAGCTCCTTCTAACTGCAGAACCTCTTCGAGAATCAGTTTCAGTTTTCTTCATTGTCGCAGTGATTCAGTGATTCGCTGTACATCTATGATACCCTGAGGCAGGAGCTGATCTCACAGAATTCTGCTACTTTATTTTCAGCAAATACAAACTATACATCCATCTATCACAGAGCCAAAAATACAAACTAATTTAACTAAAACTGTTAAGCCAACTGTATGTTACTGAAACTGCCTGTTTCTTCTTAGTTCAATTAAACTGATATTTCAGCTCTTGTGTATTAGAGAGACGCACAGCCTGACTAACTTAAAGGCCTCTGTCATGTCAAACAGTGACGATCGATAACCTCAACCTTTCCTCATCATTATGAGATCTTGTTATTACAGGACAGCTTTCTCTTGTTTCTGCGTTCATAATTATGTAATTTGTTCTTGTTTTATGAGAGCAGTGCGGGCAGTGGAAGTGTTTGTTGGGCAGACAGGAAGTGGAGTGTAAACATGTAACATCTGTATGCAGGCTGCAGCCTGGATGCAGTGTTTGGAAGTGGCAGATGGAGAGTGGGAGGATGAGAAAGCACTGCTGCAAGAACAGAGCCGTCATTCATACACGCTGGAAAACGCCTTCATGCTTCAGAGGAACACAGCGGTCCTCAGAGAGGCCACACTGAAATCAGAGTTTTTATTACAGCACACAGGAAGCAGAAGATCAGCAGCATGGATTACATTCAGCATTAACAGAAATCAGGGTGTCAGACTAATTTTAGGTTCATGGTTTAGTGAAAAAAACTTACTGTTATTTAATGTTTTATTATATGCCTGCTTCTTCACAGTTTTTACTCTTTGCAAAGCCAATGGGCCACACTGGACTCTTTATTGGGCCAGTTTGGGGCCTCACACCATATATTTGACGTCCCTAACCAAAATTATTCATGTGTTATTTATGATGTTAGAGATAAATTGTCAGGATGGCTGTGTGTGAGGTTGGGTGTGGACCCAAATGCAGGACTCGGAAACTAAACTTAAACTCAACAGCGGTTTATTGCTGGAGTAACAAAGGAAAACAAACAAAACACCTGACGTGGCAGGGCAAAAACTAGAAACTAAGAACTTGACTAAACATGGAAACACTGGGATACATGGACTACCTGGATCACTAGGAACACTAGAATACGGGGAGATAAACATGGAACATAAACATGGAACATAAACATGGAGCATACACAACCTGTGGGAAATGACGACGACGTGACAAGGAACAAAGGAACACTGAGGGCTTAAATACACAGAGGGAATGAGGGCAGAGTGGACACACCTGGGACACACACCTGAACAGAATGACACTGACGGGACACGTCAACTGAACATAGGGAGCAAGAGACAGAGACCGAGCAAGAGGGCGAGAGAGTGAGAGCAAGAGAGAGCGAGAGTAAGGGAGCCAAAGACAGAGAGAGAGATAGAGCACGAGAGACTGACACAGAAGGAAGGGAAACAAAACTCTAAGAAAACCATAGAACACAAAAACCTGAAAATACAAAACTAAGGATATTCTAAACTTAGGATAAAGGC
>VUQS01032702.1:0-10966 GCA_015108495.1 Heterochromis multidens
ACATACTACAGGTATTTGGCTAAGAAGACCAGCCTGTTCACGGCTTCAGGTTTAGTAACTGTTCTTTTGCAGAGAACAGTGTTGCCTCCTGTACTAAAAGCCCTTCCTGAGGGTGAACTGGTGGCAGAGATTCAGAGGTAACGCTTAGCAAGAAGACTCACTTTAGGAAAGGCAGTTGCGTGGACTTTCCACCATCCCATCATGCTTGTTTGGATGCTATTTTTGAATGAAAGAAATGAGTCATGTTACCGGACTTTGTTGGTACCTGTCGACACTGTATCTTGCAAACTGGCTTTATCTGTGCTGGTCTGATCAGAGAAAACCGAACTACTTGCACACTTTTGACGATGTGACTTTTCTTTGGTATTATCTCTTCCTGAGCAGCTGATACATTTTCCTTCTCGGCTTTACTCACCGGGAAATCCTGGATGCCCAACATTTTTTTCTATCACAAGACCACGTGGCTAATGTTTACAACATTTCTTCTTCCGAGGGAATGGGCAACATGTTGACTCTGATTAGCTGTTGCAGTGGCGTCATGCAAACCCTACGTACTGCCTGATAGGCCACGTGTGTTGTTTGTCTGATCGAATTTTAAAGCCTACGTTTATCATCGCCATCGACGTTTTTTCCCCTTCAATAAAATATCATGATCGTTTTATTGCCCAGCACTAGGCTGAAGTCTAGTTAAAAATTGCTGGGAACTGTGTGGGATATTGGGCTCTTGATTTTTGCACTGGAGGCTGCAGGTTTTATTTATTTATAGGTCAAACTAAGAAATCTGACTTTTGTTTGTTGTTGGCTGAGATCTAATGTGTGGTGTTCTTCGCTGTATTTACAAACTCCTCTGCTCACTGTAAAAAGGAACTTTAATACCATGGCAGATATAGGCTATGTCTTTTGTTGGACAAATATTCTCTCCTTCCCTCTGACTTTCCACATTAAGCTCTGTGCGGTTACATTAAATTATTATTATTTTACTGATTGAGATCTACACAGATCCAGGCTATGTGGGGCTCTGCCCTAAAATCTGGGATGAAGACTCAGTGAAGAGCTACAGGATGAACCCAAAGCTTTGGGACCACGCTCATAACTTTGGAAAATTGACCCCTGCAAAATTACATGCTTATTACTGACTTTTCAAATCAATGAACATTCATAGCACTACTTATCACTGTCACACATGCTTATTTTCTGTGTTATTTAAGGGAGTAAACTGTCTGCTGCAAACCTTGGTAAACAATGTTTGTATTATTCATTTTAAAACTCTCCTCCAAAAGTGAGCTCTGAAACAGAAATTCCAAAAAAACAAAAACAAAACTGTCCACACCTTTGGATACCAAAATTAATACTGCACAGTTCTCTACAGTGGTTTTTAAAGGGCAAAAGGCTACTTTTCCTGATGGGCAAGGGAGCCCATCAGCATATCCTTTTGTCCCCACTTAATAAGCAACCATTCATATAGCCCTCCTTGCCCCCATAGAAGGAGGAAGGTTGTAAAACCCCAGTGAGGGATTTTTGCTTCTCTCATTTTACTGTTTGTTGTTCAGCTGTTGCACATCATTTGCATTACAGAGACACTTTTATCACCTCTTAATGATCTGGGGTGAAATAAAGTGAATCAGTGAATGCAATTGTTGTCATGGTTTGTCCTTGAATCCAGTATTTTCATGTTAATTATCTTTAATAAAGTTAATCATAGAAGATTTGCCTGAGTTCTAGATAACTGTTAAAATCCCATTTTTAAAATTATGCAACCAAGAGATTATTACTGATAGAACATCTGCAGCATTTTACTGCAGATGTCAAGAGATCTTAGTTTCCTTAACAAAAAGAGGCGGCTCTGCCCCTTTTTGTATAGTTCGTCTGTATTCAGCGACCAGTCTAGTTTGTTATCTAGGTGTAAACCTAGATATTTATATTTTTTTACCACCTCTATGTCCACCCCACAAACTTTCACAGGCTGGACAGGGGGCCTGAATTTATAAACACATCATCCCTCCCCCTACAAAATTCAGCCTAAACAGCTGATCAGAGTTAACTCAATCTTCTCTCTCTCTCTCTCTCACACACTCTTCAAGGACAACTTCGGACAATGTCACAACTTGATTTTTCTGATTTTTTTTCAGAAGTTAACGTGTGAAACCAACTTAAGTCAGAATTTTGGTAGCCATCTTGTAATCTGTATAGCATCTTTGGTCTTTACAGTAGTTAAAGGTTGATTTTTTTAGTGGCCAAACAGAAATTATGTCAAAATATGCATTCTTTGTTAGCCCCAAACTTTACAAAGTCAACATGGATTTTCTTCCTCAAAGAAAATCTGCAAAGCAAGTCGTTTTTTTACTCAAACATTTTTTAAATTTTTTTTTTTTAAAATCTATTTTCAAGTAGTGTACTATTACCCTTTTGTGCACCTGTTCATGAATGGCAGAAAAAAAGTAACTTCTGATTTTCTATATCCATAATCCATAAAATCAATAAAACAATAAATATAAAAATGTAAACGAAAGGTACAGTTTTAGTAAAATACTTCCAACACAAGAAGAATTTATCAAACACATCAGTTGTGAGAATTGTGTGGTGCAGATGATACCCTACCAGAATTGGAAGCCAGGAAACCAGCAGTATGGAGTTGTAGGTTCCAAGTGTTCGGATCAGAACTACAAATCGTTTCACTGTCGCTCCCTGTCCATGAAAGTGAATGCATGTTAAAAATTTATATCAGAATGTCATAACAGCCATCGATGACCTGAAAGTTAAAAGACCTAGGATAATGCAACAAGACTATTAACCCAAGCACACAAGTAAATCAAGAACAGAAGTGTTGAAAAAGAAAATTGCATCAGGTTTGGAATGTAAATCCTGAGATGCTGAGGTATGACCTAAAGAGGGCTGTTCAATCAAGATATCCTATACGATGCACAGTTCTTTAGAAGGAATGAGAGATGCACCGATCCACTGGCCAGGGATCAGACAATTTTCAGCGTTCTTGGCCCAGACCAGCAACCGGCTGGTCAGCCTCACGTATATCCAACTACAAGCCGGTCCCTTTCATGCATGTACAACATGCACACAGCAGCTCAGGCAAATAGTTGCAGGCATATTCATAGCCAAGTGCTAACAAGCTAAAGCTATCCAGAGCTTAGAGCCAACCACAAGTAAGAAGCCATTGTATGATAAAGAATAATTATGGAGACGAATGTAAAAGAGAAAAGGGTCAATGTACTGTTATTTGGTGAATTTATAAACATATTGGAAAATAAAGTGCTCCGCTGCACCTGCTTTTGTTTAAAATATTCCAGGTAAAGATAGGCACATAGCAACTCAGTTTCAGGTAATTACCGGTACCTTTTTCCAGTAGCAGAGCACTTTATTTCCAGTTGTTTCAGTGATAGAAGAACTGTAACTTACTGCAGTTTGGGGGAAATTGTAAAGTTGAATAATTTATTTTATTATGAAAATTGTGCATTGAAGAAAAGTTGATTTTTTTTGTGTATGCTATCAGAAATAATTCTTAGAAAGAAAATCGGACTTGACAAAGAATCAGTATTGGCAGGTCCCACTTGAGAAGAAAAAAAATAAATAAAACAAATTGTCTGAGAATGGTGCAAAATTCATAAGCAACATAGACACCATGTTTAGTCATGTTGTGCTTGCCTTAAATATACATTAAACTCTTTTCTCTTGCAACTGTATCTAGAATTATCAAAGCTTTCAAATAAATGTAGTGCACTTACAAGTAAACTTTTAACCTATCAAGTTAAATATAGTAAATATAAAGTTGAACTAAATTAAAAAAAAATAAAGTAAATGTACCTCTGTTTTGTACGTTTATAGTACTGAGTAGTGAGTAAATGCTTTTTGTTCCCTTCCACCACAACACCTAAAGAAAACTGAAACAAGGACCTGTGTAATGAAGAGGTCCATCCAGGCCAGCAAGTTGATGAGGACCAAACTGAGGACAAACAGATCATTGACCTCTGGTTGGACCGAACGCAGAAAAGTATCCATGGCAGCAAGGGACAGGAACTCCCCAGTGCTTTGGAAATTAGAAAATTGCAGGAGAGGTAAAAGGAGAAAAGAGAAACAACAGGAAAAAAAAGAGTCACGGAGAAAAGAAACAGACAGAATGCAGTTTAGTTTGTATAAACACAACAGAAAAAAAAAAAAATCATAAATTTGCATTAACAGTCATCACCTGTTGCCATAGCGATATATGCCCTCAGGCATCTTAAGGATGTAGGCGGGGTTCTGTGTCACACCAATCTCTGATAGGCTGCTATGGTTGTCCCAGTGACGTACATCCACAAAGATAAACTCAATCCTGCCAGTGAACTTAACAGACAGTGAGGAGAAAAAGGCAGGTGGCTGGGACAAATGGGCAAACAGAAACATCTTTACTGGGTGAGCTGGGTCAGAACGCCACTCCTCCTTTAGCTGCTTAGACTGATGCAGGGTTTTGATTCGATGAGCCACATGTGAGGTCATCCAGCGGAAGATGTGCTCAGTTTCAACCCGGCGACCATTGTATTCTTTAAGCATGACTTTGCCCTTTGATGCTGAAGTTTGGGGAACAGACATGATAAGAGTGGAGCGCTGCCAGCCACGCTTGATACATGACCTAGTAGACAGAAGAGAGAACCAAAACAGTATTACACACATTACCCACAGCCCACTCTGCTTGCAGATAGAAAGATAACATGTAAAATCTACCAATTACTGAATGCTTTTCAGTTTCATCAGTGCAATTGGACCACCGGAATCCCTCAGGTTTATAGCCTCACATAAAGTGACTTCTGTTTCATGGTATACCAATGCTAAGAGGTATCACAATACCCTGCTGTTAAACACAGTACTATACAGTTTGATCAGTACAGATAATTGAGAAAGACAGTGTGTTTATGAGGTGGATTTAGACAAATAGTGGTCCAATAATGCCCAGTCTTAGAAACTAGGAAATACTGATCATTTCCTGGTTTGTACAAAACAAAGGATAAACTGCTTTGAGTGGTCAATAAAACAAGAAAAGTTGTAAATAAATGACAGTCCATATTACAGCAAAAAAAAAGCCACTGCATACGTTTTTGTCTTTTTAGTACAATACTGGGTGATTCCATATAAAAATCAATCAATTGCAAGCTAAACTTCTGAGCGATCACTTTTGATCACAAGGTGATTGCACAGGTCACCTGCTGGGAGGCAACCTGTCTCCAAACAAGCGCAGCCCAACTCAGACTGACTGCACTCTTTCCCAGACATATTGCCAACACATTACAATCAAGCTGAATCAGGCTACGCCAATGAGCGCAACCAGTCTACAATGTATCTTGTTGTAGTATAGGACTCCACTCAACTGCTTTCCAACTTGTATTCTGATTATATTCCTATGTAAAAGCACAGTTGCTGAGCGCCTATGTCATTTTGCAGTTAAATCGCCATCCTGCAGCAACTACGTCACTATTTCTGGAGGAATTTCTGAATTTCTATTTCAATCTGTGAGGCTCTGGCTGGACTCTGGATGTAAGTAGTTCATGTGAAGTTGTATTTTTTGAATCTATATTTGTTTAATGTGAATTTCTGCATACCTGTATCAACAGAGTTGCAATTTTCACTTATTTATTATAGGTAATCGCTGTATTATCACAAACAGATTGCATGTAATTGCTAACCTGACCCCATTCAATCGTGAACTGATAGCAGACTGACTCCGTCTTATTGCCATTTTATTACCATTGCGACATGCTAGTTACTTTGAATGTGGCAACTGACTGCAAGTGGTCCCCAAAGCAACCATTTCAAAGGCAGTGAGACTGCAAGATCATTGCACACGGTCATGCCGCGGTCTTCCACCACTGTTTTCCCTAGTATCACTGTTGGATTATGTAACTGTTGGTCAACTTCAGTAGTGTCTCTTTTTGTGGAGTAAACGCTTCTCACCTGTAGTCACTGGAGCAGTTGAAGGTTCCAGTTCTGATACCAAACTGAGACACCTTCTGTACCATCTTTCCCCAGTTGGACTGACTGAGCAGAGCTTCACGGTCCTGAGCAATGACCTGCCGGTACACACAGGGGCATGACAAGGTCTCATTGGTAGTACAAAAACTTTCATGGGACATAAAACCCTTGAGACAATCAGCTGTGTTGTGATGAGGTGCTACCGGTATGCAGAAAACAGTCATATTCTACTATTCAAAATTATGGCAATTATAGCAAGCAGTTGTTTCTCTTTACATAGTAAAGTTGTTTCTCTTAAAGAGAAACAACAATCCAGTACTTTAGAAAATGAGAATTGGTCAGCTTGGATCTCTAGGTCTTTCTCTAAGTTCAAAGAGAGTTGCAAAAACCATTAAACTATTAAACTATGTGATGCAAATGGCTCTCATGAAGACTGTTCCTGCTACAGGAGTTCAAGCAGCAGACACATATCAACATGAGTCATCAGGAAGAAACTGTGAATCAGGCCTTTACAGTGGAATAGCTCAATTTTAGCTAAACAAAGGCTAAACAGAGGACTTTACTATTTAAAAGCTTAGCATATTAAAATTGAATTTCTTACAAAAGGCTTCCATCTTTACTGGATATTTTTCAGTAATTGCAGTAAGTTTCTCATTGTAGGCACCAGTGTTAATTTCGCTGATGAGTAATTTTCGTCATAGTTTTCGTCAACAACCTTTTTTTTTCCTGATGAAAACAAGACGATAAATAAAAATGAACGTGCGACGATAAAAACTATAATGAAATGTATTGAGACTTTCGTCAACAAATTAAAAACTAGATGAAAATGTTTTAGAGAGACAAGATCTAATCAGAGGTAATTAAGTTGCGTAGAAATGCGGGACGAGTTTGGAAGTGATCCAATCAGAAGTAATCTCCATGTGCAGTGAGATTAGATGTGCACAATTTGATCTGCCCCCGACAACCAGGGTGGGTGGGTGGGGGGACTCCCATGCTCCCTCTTTCTCATGATAATGAGACAAAATGTCAACGCATGGGAAAAAGAGAAGAGTAGACATATGGACACATTTTACATTTGATGTGAAGGAAAATAAGACGCTGTGTGAACGGTGTAGAGCAACTCTCACTGGTGATAACACAACAAACTTTTACGCTTTATATTTTAGTCACTGAATCAACTTTACATTTAGTCAACGATAATCTTCTGATATTTAGTAGACTAAAAATAGACTAAAACTAAAGGAATTCAGATGACTAATTTATGACTAAAACTAAATTACGTTTTAGTCAAAAGACAATGACAAACATCAAAATTTGCTGTCAAAATTAACACTGGTGGGCACCTGTTGGTGTCTTGCATTCTTCTTTTGCTTTTGGTCTGTTCGACTATTTTTTTTTGCACCAGCTTTGCTGTAAAACATTTCTGGGGGGGATTGGGGTGACAGGGCAGCCATTTTGCATGCACTTATGCTTTTATTATTTTAAATTATTTTATTAGACCACCACCCAATGTAAGGTGTATGCCACAGCTGCCCTAAATTACCAGTATTGGTAATTACTAAACTGGTTTATGTTTCTGTATTGGTTAATCTACCAGCATGCACAAGTTTTTTAATTGAAATGTTTTTAATGCTAAAATATAATTATTGTTGTTATCCATGAATTTTCAAACTTACTGTTTTACAAAAAAAAAGAAATACTGGTGGTCGCCAGTGCTACCCCTCAGCCTCGTAGTAGATGCACCAATGGTATGAATTTGAAAATCCTATGTTGCTTCGTTCTCAAGTTATCGCATTCACAAGATTTTTTAGAAAACTTGACCTCGACCTTGAGGTCAAAGTCACTGAGATTCAAAGTTGTCCGAGATTTTTAGTAGATGCACCTATGGTATCGAAGTCCTAAGTGACTTCCTACTCGAGTTATCGCATTCACAAGATTTTTTTTTTTTTAAGAAAACTTGACCTCTGACCTTGAGGTCGAGGTCACAGAGATTCAAACTCGACCGAGAATTTTAGTAGTTGCACCTGTGGTATCGATTTGAAAGTCCTAGGTGACTTCCTTCTCGAGTTATCGCATTCACAAACTTGGGTGTCCACGCCGCCCAGTGGGGTGACAACAATACCCCATCAGCTTTTTTGGCTGAGGGGTAAAAAGCATAATAATAATAATAATAAAAATAAATAAATAAATAAATAAATAAATAGTAAAGCACTTTAACTTTTACCCTTAATAAAAAATTTTAAAACTCCATTTTGTATTTACTCGGGTTATCTTTGGCTAATACTACAATACTATTTGATGATCTGAAATATTTGAGTGTGACAAATATGCAAAAAAAAACTAAGACATTGGGAAAGGGGCAAATACTTTTTCATTCCACTGTATCAGTAGGAAAAGCTGTAAACCTTATGAAAATGCAGTTCAAAGTCCAAAATTTATGCCCTCCTTCACATTTTCCAAAGCCATCCAGTGGGCTAGACTGGAGTCTTTGCTGGCCAATTCTGGCCGCTGGGCTTTGTAGTTGACACTCCTGTTTTAGTTGTTGAATGTTATGCTTGATTAATTTCTGACTTCTCAGAGAAGTGTAGTGGTACCCTGAATGTTGTAACTGTGTTCTGCCTTGAAAATTGTGGCTCTCTGTTCTGTTCTAAGGTCTCAAAAATTCTGGAAAAAAAAAAAATGCAAATGAAAAAGTGCAAAATTTCACCCAAACACTTTGTACTTCAAGGACGTATAACTGAAAAAGTTCATGGTATGGAGCTATATCATTAAATATACAAAAGTTTTTGTACATAAAAAAATAGCTTTGAAGGGGGTAGGAGGCACTGATTGATAAGTAAAACATCTTAGCCGTAATTATACAAAAATTTGTTTTAGAAAATTGAAGAAAATTTAATTTAAAAAAAAAAATCAGGTTGTCTGGCAATTATTAAAACAAACAAATTGCTTGAATATTGGTTGGATTTTTAGGAGTTACTGATGGTGACTTCATATGTGGATAGACCTCATGTGCCAACAGAGTTACATGCATCAAGAGGCGTATCATTGTTCTAATGGGACAGCCACATTTTGTATGTATCTATGATTAACAATGTTAGTACTCTTGTTGCTGGGAAGAGTACTAACAGGAACAAGAAGGATGCAATTTCTCCCACAGGTTTTCATCATTGGCTCCCTGTTAAATCCAGAAGTGAATTTAAAATTCTTCTTCATACAAACATAGTCCTAAATAAATAAATAATAAGGCCAAATAACCCAATAAAAGCACTTCGGTTAGACTGCTGGCTTACTTGTGGTTCCTAGACTTTATAAAAGTAGAATGGGAGGCAGAGCCTTCAGCTATCAAGCCCCTCTCCTGTGGAACAAGCTCCCAGTTTGGGTTCTGGAGATAGATACTACTCTAAAATTACTACTCCATGTGGCACACAGTCAATCAATTACAGATTTCTGGCTGGGTTGTAGGGGATCAAATACTTTCACTCAATGACATGCAAATCAATTTATAACTTTTATGTAATGTGTTTTTTCTGAATTTTTGGTTGATATTCTCTCCCCATTAAAATGAAACTACCATAAAAATTAGACACTGTTCATTTATTTGTAAGTGAGCAAACTTATATTGTAAAAAATTAAGTACACCCCATGGTTCAATAACTTGTTGAACCATTTTTAGCACCATTAACTTAAAGTAACTTGAAGTAGTCGTTTTCTGTATGTCTTTATTAATCTTTCACATTGTTGGGGAAGAATTTTAGCCCACTCTTTCCATTGTTGCTTTAGTTCACAGAGGTTTGTGGGCATTAATGTATACATGGCTCTCTTAAAGTCCTGCCACACCATTTCAATAGGGTTGAGGTCTGAACTTTGACTGGGCCATTGCAACATCCTGATTTTTTCTTTTTCAGCCATTCTGCTGTATATTTGCTGCTGTGTTTGGAATCAATATCCCGTTTCATCCTTGGATGAGTATCCTGTTTCAATTTTGGCCAAGTTTTAGGTGTCCTCACATTTGACTCTAGAATACTCATGTTATTCTATGAGGAATTCATGGTCGGCTCAATAACTGCAAGGTACACAGACCAGCAGTTGACCATGGGGTGAATTTGCTGGGGTATCCACTCCTGGGAAGATTGGCAACTTTCTTTAATGTTTTCTACTTGTGAATAACTTAAAATTGTTTGGAAATGGCCTTATAACTCTTTCCAGACTAATAGGCAGCGACAGTTATTTCTTTGCTAATATCTTTCCTCTTTGGCATTGTGTTAACACACCTGAATGCCCCAGACCTGCAAACTACCAAGATGTCTGCTTTTATAGAGGTGGTCACACTTGCTGAGGACTAATTAATCAAATGTATTTGATTAGCAAACAACAGGTTTTAATATACTGAGTGCTTTTACCTGAACTAACCAGATCCCATCTTTAGTGTCCTCTACTAATTCATAGAAGTGCATCTCTCCACTGAAGTGTGTGGTACTGGAATCATCTGTCTCTGTCTGCTCCTTCTCTTTCTTTATGGCAGAGTACAGTTCCCCTTGTGTCAACTCTCCTGTGACAGAATAAACAAGAAAGTGTACCATGTTTCGAAAAGGACTACAGACTTGAAATCCACGTAGCAATGGTCCAAGTACAGGTATAGATGTGACTTTATATATTATATATACACATACTGTGCAAAATTCTTAAGCCACCTCATATTTCTTTTTGTTTTACATCTAAGCCCCAATCTTTTAAAGCAGTCTTAAGTAAAAGTTTTTCAAGCTTTCTGAAAGACTTTCAAAGATTTTTTTTTGGACATTGGCTGCTTTTTCACTTATTTTCAGTCCAGTTTTTATACCTGGCCATTTTCACAGGAATTTTTTTTTTTTTCCTGTTTTTAGTTGTTAAGCCACTTAATACTGATATATAAAATATTCAAGCATAAATAAGGAACCTAAGTCAAAGGATGAACTAGTGTCAACAATATGAAGAAATGAAAGGTGGCTATATAGCTACCTAAATATCTCTCTCG
>VUQS01032703.1:0-12731 GCA_015108495.1 Heterochromis multidens
CGCAGAGTGAAGGCAAAAGGGCCAACAAGTGCTCAGCATCTCTGGGAACTCCTTCAAGACTGTTGGACAACCATTTCAGGTGACTACCTCAAGAAGCTCATTGAGAGAAGGCCAAGAGTGTGCGATGCAGTGATCAAAGCAAAGGGTGGCTATTTTGAAGAATCTAAGATATAAAACATGTTTTGGGTTATTTCACACTTTTATGTTTACTACATAATTCCATATGTGTTCATTCATAGTTTTGATGCCTTCAGTGAGAATCTACAATGTAAATAGTCATGAAAATAAAGGAAAAACATTGAATGGGAAGGTGTGTCCAAACTTTTGACTGGTAGTGTGTATATATATATATATACCACATGAAGGGAAGATGCAGCTCTCTTTTCTCACACACAGGAAGTTCTGTTTTTGTCCTCCATTTCCTGTCTGTTGCACCTTGACCTCTATCACTCTCTCTCACACACACACATGCATCCTTCATTGTAATATATTAATATTAATGTTTTCATATTAACATTACTTGTGTAGTTCAGTCATGTAAGAGTTAGCTTTTATATTAGTTTTTATTATCTTCAATGCCATTTGTTAAAAAAAAAGAACTCAGAGATGTTTCAGTTGTAGATGTGCATACATGCTGATATAAATTATGGAAATCAAACAGCACATACTCTTTTTAGTGAATATTTTTGGTGTGTATAGGAACCACCCCTTGATCATGAAAAAATCATGATCTTGATAGGAAAATAACTCTATGCAACCTATTTCAAGTCGAGTATTTTTCTTTTTCCTGAAAACTGTGGAAAAATGTGAAGGGATGATGGATATAAACCAGAAATGGAAACAAACAGGCAGTAAGAAGGAAACACATTCCAAGTTAAAAACAGCTGAAATGTGTTTGTCTCCGTTTTCGCTTTGCTGTTTGTCTTTTCAGCAGGAAAACACTGTGTATTTTGGGCTGGTTTGCCTGTTTTACTAAACATGACACATGTGCCTGTGTTTGAGTACAGTGCATGTGTGTGTGATTGATGTGTATGTTTGTCTGGTGGAGAAGCATGCATGAGGAAGCCATACATCAAGATTAATTGTACCAGTTCAAGAGAACTTGGAGAGCACTGGGAGGGGGTGATGCTCTTTATCTCACGTGTTACAGAGGAGATGGTGATCTAATGGTCTTTAATAGAATTTGATTCATGAAGCCAAGAATAAAAATTGATTAACTAACTGGCTAAGGACTTATCATTTATATTCACCAGCCACCTTATTAGGTACACCTGTTCAAAGGCTCATTAATGCAAACATCTAGTCAGCCAATCACATGCCATCAGCTCAGAGCATTTACGCATGTAGACATGACTAAGACAACCTGCTGAAGTTCAAACTGAGCAACAGAATAGGGAAGAAAAAGTGATTTAAGTGACTCTGAGTATTTCAGAAACTGCTGATCTACTGGGATTTTCCTGCACCTGAAAAAGAGAAAACATCCAGTGAGTGGCAGTTCTCTGGGTGAAAATATCTTGTTGGTCCCAGAGGTCAGAGGAGAATGGCCAGACTGCTTTAAGCTGGAAGGCAACAGTAACTCAAATAAATACTTGTTACAACCAAGGTATGCAGAAGAGCATCTCTGAATGCATATGTCTAACCTTGAAGCAGATGGGCTACAGCAGCAGAAGACCACACCAGGTGCCACTCCTGTCAAGAACAGGAAACTGAGGTTGCAATTCACACGGGCTCACCAAAATTGGACAATAGAAGATTGGAAAAACATTGTCTGGTCTGCTGAGTCTCGATTTCTGCTCTGACTTGCGGATGGTAGGGTCAGAATTTGGAGTAAATAACATGAAAGCATGGATCCACCCTGCCTTGTATCAATGGTTCAGGCTAGTAGTGGTGGTGTAATGGTGTGGGGGATATTTTCTTGACTCAATTTAGGCCCCTTTACACTAACTGAGCACCTTGTTGAATCTATGCCACAACGAATTAAGACAGTTTTGAAGGCAAAAGAGGAACTAACCTGGTACTAGCAATGTGTACCTAATAAAGTGGCCAGTGAGTGTATGTTACTTGCATGTTTCTTGTGTTCTTAATGTTCAACTAGTTCTGAATTATCTTATTTTTAAATTGCTCATGAAATGACAAACTGCATGGCCTCTTCCATGCAACCTGCAACTCTTGGGGTCAGAGGCCTAATTCTGCTCATTTCTAAAGGTTGGTATATCCTCTCACTGCTGATCTGAGCTGGCCTGCAAACAGACATGTCCTACCAAAATGACAGATCGTGTTGGTAGCTGTTTCTTTTCATCTGCCAACCATGAGATTCACCACGAGGATGCAACTTGTGGAAAGTTCAAACTATTATATCCATCACCTTTTTGAAGGCGCACTGACCAGCCAATAGGAGTCACTATAGTGCTGTGTCAAGGACATGATGCGTCACTGTTTCCACTGGCAAACACTACTAATTTACAAACTAAAGCGTCTCAGTACACTTCAGTGCTCCTTGACAATGCTTCTCCAAGTCTCTGAGACTCTGTTGGAGGGATGGACACTATTCTTTGTTCTGATGATGATGGTGGGAAGCACTCTCTAACATGTCAGTCAAAGTCTGCCATAGATGTTCAGATAATAGATGAAGGCATTCTGACTTTGGAAAAGACAGAAAAAGAAAAAACAGAAATCTTTCATCACTATATTGTTTTGCACTAACCCTTCCCTGTAAGTGGACCAAACCAGCAAAGCACCCAGCATAACAGCAACATCAGATCCTTTCACTGTAGGAGTCAAGGCTTCAGGTTTTTCCTTTAATTCATTGATTTGTCACCTGCCTGTATAAAGGACCACACCAGGGATGTACCTCTCCAACCCTTTTTAGTTGACACATCCACTTGTGAGTCATCCAGTGTGAGTGTGTGTGTGTGTGTGTGTCTGTATGAGTGTGCCAGAGGGTGGAGTGGTCACAGGGTCGGCAGAGTGGTGACACCCGGCTGTTAATTGCCTTCGGTCTCCATGGACGCAAAGTGTGAGAGCAGAGGATGAAAGCAAAACAGAATAAAACAGTGAGATCAAGTTCAACCTCAAGTTTGTTATTACTGAGAGTATTTTATTAAATCTAATTTAATTAATCCAGGAAATCTTCCATTTGAACTGTTCTGTGTGTCCGTCAGGTTCTATCCAAAATAAATAAATAAAGATTTTAGTGAATTCAAAGTAGAAATGCAGTGATCATAAGGGTAGATAAGAGTACTGCCTCCATCTGGTACCTTATTCTTTGAATGTGTTTGAGTGAACTATCAAAAATATAGACAATGCTCCACACTTTAAACGATTTGATGCCAGGTCTTTGTCACGTGTCGGGTGGCTGACGGAAAGAATCAATATAATCCCAAATCCTGGTGACCATTCCTTGAACTTCTTCCTGGCTTAAAACCAAAGCCAAGGACGAGGTCGACATCCTGTGAAAACACACACGCACACACACACACACACACACACCTTTTTTTTAATCTCTTTCTGAACAAGTCTGACCTTTGACCTCAGAATCCTTTGGCCCTTGTGTTCCGGTGGACAAACAGTGGTTCAATGCCCGGCTCCTCCAGTCCACATGTTGAAGTGTCCTTGAGCACAGTAACTGAGCTCTTAGGTATCTGTTAGGGAAAGAAAACAGCACAACGATATTTCACATTCTTTTAACTTTCCCAGGATTTCCACCTCTGAACAATTCACTTCCAGGAAGTTTCTCTGTGAGAATCTTAGATAGAAATGCCAGGCTTAAATTCTTCTTGATCTGATGTGAAACAGGACAAACCATTTTTAGCTTTGACATTAATAATCATACTGCCTGTCACAGTCAAATATGAGATAAATGTGATGGCAGTTCTATGATACATTAATTGATGTACCTAAATATGTCTTTGTCTCTCTATGTGGAGATCTTCCTGCATGCTTTAGATATATGTGCGTGTGTGCAGTGTACACACAAACTGTATTTGGAAACAAAGATTTCGTCAGTGTTACATAAGAGCTGTCAGAATGAGAAATCCTCTGATATGATATCAGGGAACGTTATGTTTTTCAGAGACAACAGGCACCAGACTGACTCAACTGCTGACAGAAGGTCTTATTTATTCAGGCGTGGACAGCAACTAATCATCGCTGTTGTTATCATTTATCACGAGTAGACAAGGTTTCATGCATTCCACCACACTATAAAGTCAATGTTCAGTAATATTTCAGTATTCCTACACACTTAAATATATATAAAAAGGCAGAAATACACAGCTGCTTACAGATGTTTCCGATTCAATTACTTTTACAAGTGAATATTTTATTACTTTTCTACCCCCTGCAGTTATTTGTAATCAGAATTTACCACATGAGATGTAGCAACTGTTTTTACATGTTGAGTGACACAATAAACATGAAAGTATCTATGAAAAATGAAATTCTTGCACTCTTTAGGCACTCTTTAGGTGTCTCCTGTCACTTCTTAGATCCAAATTTACCTCAGAGTCACCTCCCACTATCAGTCTGCTGTCTTTGGGATTTATTTCTATTTACAGGCACAAAGTCCTTTAACTGAGTTATTGTGGATTTGCTGTCTGGATGTATAGCAGTGTAGCATTTTTCCTGCCGGCAGACTTGTTGTCGTGGAGCGCCACTACGCTGAGGGAGCACTGTATCCTTTGATGAATGAGCATCTTTTATCTAAAACCGGTCAAAGATCACGGTGAGGAGAGGAGAGGATGTGCAGCGAGGAGAGGGTGCATGTTGTTTGCTAAATGTTTTCTTCCTTAACAGACAGACAGGATGTATTCTCCGTAATCACACAGTAAGGTGTAGACATTAAAGTTGATAACAAAATTACAGCATTTCTTTAAATGACTGGGCTTTTAGTTGGTCAGTCCAATTAAATACTGACAGAAGCTCCATCAAACCTGTCAGTTTCTATTCCTTTCACATTCTGTAATCTGTAAACTTCTTCACTCAGATCTGCTTCTTCTAAACATCATAAAACCCGTCATTTCTTTATATTTTGCTGCTAGTAACAAAGTGCCTAAAGATACAATTTAAAATTGGGTTTTTTTTGCCAAGTTGTCTGTTATGTGTAGATGCAACAGTGGTTGATCCCTTCAGTTTGGTGCCTTTTTTATGCTTGAATGATTCATAGGTCAGTAGTAAGTGGCTTAACAAACAAAAGACATTCTTCTGAAAATGGTCAGGTACAAGTACTGGACTGAAAATGGGTGAAAAAGCAGCCAATGTCCAAAGAAAAACCTTGAAAGACCTTCAAAAAGTCTGGCGAACTATTGCTCAAGAGCACTTTAAAAATTATACGAAAGTCTGGCTGCTTGGAAGCAAAGTATAAAGAAATGAGGGGTGACTCAAGACTTTTGTACAGCACTGTATAAACAAAGTTCTGTGAGTAGCTGTGTGAAAATGTAAAAACATGAGAAAGAGCAAAGAAAAAAACTCCTCTCCTCTCCATATATCCCCACTGCCACCTAATGGTCAATATTACATTCTAACATTTGATTTAATTTAAAAAAAAAACCCAATCATCACAGTTTGGACACAAAACATAATTCATGTTCAGAGTGGATTATCTTGAATTAAACCAGATACTTTTTATATTTGCAGATCTCTGTTTCTGGCTCATCCTCTTAACAGCTGGAGTTCTGACTCATTTTTAAAATGTGTTTTCAGACATCAGTGTAAGCATGTATTACATCTCGGTGTCTCCTTGTTGTGTGCTGAGTGTGTTTGACTGTATGTGGTTTAAGGCACTGGGACACGTGTTCAGTATGTCTGTCTTCTGTGGGTGCTTGAGCGTGCTGTATTGCAGTGATATAATTGTAGAGATTGGTGTGTGTAGTTTGTAGTAGTTTGCTCCTGTGAAAATGATGTGAATCACAGCCCAACTGCGCACGTATAGATAATTCAGACCAATATGTTAAACAGCGCTCTCCATTGTCATCATCATTTTTAAAAAAAAGGAAAAAAAAGATGATGATCATGACAAATCTGTTAAAATGCTAACCTGGCATGTGGTGACTCATGTTTCCTGCATTTGTCCATGTATTTGTCATTTACAATATTCTTCTTTCTCAGCAGACAACCACTGTTTTTGCTTTAGTTTGCTTTTACCCATTTAGTATCTATTTCATGTCTGGGGTGTAATCAGTCATTCCTCTCCTTCTGGTTTCGCATAACTATTCATGGATTATTGTCTGCGACGCTTCCAATAAACCGCTTCTTTTCTTTATTTATCCCCCCGAGAGTGCATTCCTCTTGCAAGACTAATACCTTATGTTTCAGCTTTAAAATAAAGTGATCTAGAGCTCAAAAATGTAAAATGTACTATCCACCAAGTTTTATGAAATGCAGTAGTTTTTGTGTAATTGTGCTAAAATTGCACTGTTACATACACAAAAATGTGACTTTTACAAACTTAACAGAAGGAAACAGAAAAGTCTGAATAAATCACATATTGAGTTTTCTTTAAATTTGTCATACAGTACTTAAAAGATGCCCAACGAGGCAATAAATAAATATATCTTATAATGTGTGTGAACAGTGCGCTCCAATAATTAAAGCAGAGGATCAGAAACTTTAACTTTGATTCGGCTACATCAGTTAAATTTGTTCTCAGGTGAAGTTTGACAGGAAGTCTTCTCGTGTTACAAATCATAAAAAAAGATAAAGGAAAGATCCGAGGTTAAGGTGGGATAACCTGTGGCATTCATTTTCTGACCTGTGGTGCTGGCAAGTCCCACCACTTCCATTCAACCCAAGCACAAGCGGGCTTTCTGTTTCAAACTTTCCATTAAACCTCACTTGTCGCAAATGTCATGCCATGTCTCGAGCATCTTTTCTAGTCTCTGCATTGTTTCTTCCTGAGACAAAAAAAGTTTTTTTTTTCCTTTTCTTTTTCCGCAGCATCACCAAAGGTTAGAAACCAGAGTTTGAGTTGTAAAAGACTGTAAAAAATAACTCCTTGTTATATTTCAGCTCCAACAACATGAGATCATATGAAGCTGTTTTATATTTATGTTACATGTTTTTACTGGTCACAATCTCTATATGTGTATTTACAATAAACCCGTTGGGGCCTTGTAACTTTGATCCATTGTGCCAGCAGAATTTTCTGTGTTGGTTACAAATAAGTGAAATCTTATTGCTGAAACAGATGTGTTACTCTACTGGTTTTCACACATGCATATGTAAGCAATTATATTAAAATGAACCCCTGCCTCTCTTTCAAACCACAGGTTTCAGTTTGAGCTAGCGTGGGCTGCATTTCTGCTGAAGTCAGCTTCATGGTTTTTTTTCTTTTTTAAAAATTTTTTTATTTATGTTTCCATACCCGACTCATAAAAATTAAACTAAATATATTCAGCGTTTTCCTCTCAATATTTTATCTTTACATATACATGTTAAATGTATAATCGCAAACCACATGGTGTCTAAATATATTGTACAAATACAAAACAAATCATTTTCACTGAGCTAACAGCTCAGACACAGATCAATAAAGTAAATGTTTAGATAAAAATTAAACAATTAGTGATACAACTAGGTAAAAATTTGATTGGTTAATGCTGACCTGATATTAAAATTTCTTTTAAACATGAACCTACCTTCATTATGATCTTGCCTTGTGTGACATAGCAGCTACTTTTGTTTGATATTGACCTACTTTGTGGTTTCAGTGGCTATTTATTGAGTGTATCCTGCCTTAACTGTGTCTCTGTGTCAGTAGATAGCAGGTGGACGTCCCTGTGGTTTACAGGTTAGTTAAAATGCAGGCCAGGAACTACAATGCGTGTCCCATTGTTTCCTGTTGTCTCTAAAAAACCTTCAAAACATGTCACAACCTCTAAGAATCTGATACGCATACAAAAAAACTGAGTACATTTTATAATCACAATCCCACAACTCTACTTTGTGGGATTGAGTCAGCAAGTCAGCATTAATAGCACCAGTATAGTCAATTATGCTGTTAGTATAATAAAAATAACTCTCTAATGGATATGACTATTGTCAAAACAGCTACAAAGCCAAAGGTAGACAGGTTGTGGTTGTAAGGCCTGCTGTTGTAAGACCCGAGTTTCAGTAAGTCTAAAAGAGTTAAAGTACCACTCTTGAAAAGTATACTGCAAATTTGATCAGGCTGTGAAACAACATCTTTAAGAAGACATCTTTTCTGATACAGTAAAACCCAACTATGTCTTATCTTATCTTATCTTATCTTATCTTATCTTATCTTATCTTATCTTATCTTATCTTATCTTATCTTATCTTATCTTATCTTATGTAGTAACAGGGAGAGAAGTTCAAAGCTGCAATGCATCTGCAGATTGCACAATTATGCACATGCTCAAGCACACATACATTTGCAAAAACGCACACATACACACACACACACACACACACGCACATTAGGTGACTCAGGTAGAGAAGTTATGTTTTCTATTTCAGAGAATCAGGTTTCAGCCACAGCATCATTTGCCCTGCTCCCCCGATTCTTCTTTCCCCTGCTGACCACAAAACCGCAGTTTGTTTGCATGCTGGGGAGTTGCAGCTTATGTATTTTGTAATGGAACTTGTTCTGCTACCTTGTTCTGCACACACATGCACGCACACACGCACACATGCATAGGAGAGCAACCTAATAAATGAGACGGGCTGTGAGAAAGAAGACAGATAACCAGGTGTGCAGGCAAGCAAGAAGTCCAGAGAGACAAACAGAAGCAAACAGGACGACGACAAAGATGATGACGATGATGAAGAACCCCGTCATTCTGATGGCCTGCATCTTTCTTTTGTCATCTCTCGTTACATCTGACAGTAAGCTGACTGCATTTGCTCATGTCACGCATACAAAAAACTCAAAATTTGGCAATTTAAACTTTTCAATGAAGTTTGATTGTATCTGATGAAAGGCCAAAAAAGGAGCACAATTTAAAAAGAAGTTTGACTTAAGATGAACAAAAGCTGAAATGAAAGACTGATAAGGGAAAAAAAAGTATCTTTGTAAGTCTTTGTTATTTATCATAATACTAGCAAATCAAACTGCAGCCTTTTAACAGGACATTACTGCAATATTTAAGGTCTCGTGATATATTTTCAAAAGTTCACAGGCACACAAAAAAAGACAATTTCATGTTGATATAATGACAAGATTTCCACCTCAGATTTCTTTAAGTAACACTTATATCTCTATATTGTTTTCAGACACCTTTGGTCCGGATAAATGCTGCTTTAAGTTCATCCACAGACGTGTGGCTAAGAACAAAGTGATGAACTTTGAATACACAGACAAGCGGTGTGCAATGGAAGGCGTGCTGTAAGTGTCTCCAGAATTCAAATAGGAAGAAAATATACTGGTCTATTATGCTTAAAGATACAAAAAAAAAAACATTTGATTTTCAGTCTCATTAATTTTTGTCTCTGTTTTAGCCTCACGATGCCGAACGGTAAACAAATCTGTGCCGATCTGTCCGCGCAGTGGGTTAAGGACACCATAGAATGGGTCCAGACTAAGAATGCGACCAGCTCTGGGCCTGAAGGATCTGCGTAACTGAGTGTGTAATGAACACTATAACAGAGTGATCCGCTGAGCCAAGGAGATGTCTTTGTTTTCTGTCTTCATACCTTCTCTATTTCTCTACAAAATTATACAGAATATTTTTTGAAGTAGTTTAACTACACATGGAAATTAGCAACTTAAATTAATTACTTTGGAAAATTTATTTTCTTTTCTTTGTCTGAGTATAAGCTATTTTATAGTGAAAATGCTTTCTGATAAAAATAAATAAATAAAACAAAATTCATATTGAGCTTGTTTTTGTTTGCTTTTACCGTGTAAACCTAACTTTGATCTAAAGGAATTAAAATCTGCATTGTTGCGCTCACTGGGTTATTACACATCGCAAAGCCTCCAATAACGGCAAAGCATCAAAGCATGATGTGGTTTCTGGTTGTGAAAACCACAGGAAATTTATGAAAGCGCCACAAAGAATAAAATAACATGCACATAGTTAAAAACTGAGGCCATCTGTAAGACAATCTGATACTTCAGAATTATTACTATTATTATTTTTAAAAACTCTTTTTCAACCCTGTGTAAATAAGATGTGTTTTCTACTTCAGCCACCCTTAGTCGGTAGTTTAGACTGTGATGTATCTCTGTGGCCAGCAGATGTCGCTCTACTCTCTCTTTCTCATTCTCTGGAGAGATTAAAAACGTTTCATAACTCCCTCCACTGCCACATTTCTCCTGCTGTAAATGGACTTTGGCAAAATGAGGAATTGTTTAATCTCATCTGTAATTGCGCTCTTGACAACAGTAGCTCAATAAGCTGGTGTTATGAGTATTTCCACCACAGAGAGAAGTGCACCGAGTCAAATCTGACAGCTAGAACCTTCTGGAAAGGTTCCTATCGTTGATCAACACTGAAATAAAACACAATTCAAGATGAAAATATTTTTAAAAATATTCAACATTGTGCTGCTGATGGCAAACTGAAGTAAAGTGGTCTTACATTTTTGTTAGATCTTTGCAATATTTCAAAATAAACTGACCTGAAAATCTCCCTTTGCCCCAGAATGACGCCTCAGATGACATCAGCGCAGTGACATCATCAGCCAGATTTTCTTTAAATAGTTTCAGACCCAGATTTTTATTTTGATGCCCTCATGTTACTTCACATGAGTGCACACAGCCTTCTGAGCATACAATCTGATTGCTCCATAAAAGCTCACGATGCGTGCCTTATTGACGCCACAGGTGACCCGTCAGAAGAGACGGTGTGATTAGATTTTAGAGGACCTTGCTGCATAATTTTACATGTTAATGAGGAAAAAATAGGAGGGACGCGGGCCAGCTTGAGTGCCCCTTCTTTGCCATTGTGATGATGGTTTTCAAAACACCAAACAAATGAATCAGTAGCATAAGTGCTCAGCATATTAGGGGATAAATGGCTGAACGCCTTTGTTAATCAGTGCTATATTAAACCATGCCGCACATGGCTTTTGTCATGTTAATAAAATCCTCATTCAAGGGGCCAAGAAGGGAGTTATGGAGATGTCCTATCAAATTTGCATGAAGCAGGTCTGTCAGCTTGACCTACCTGTAGAAAGTAGGACAAGATGCAGACAGCCTGAAGTTATACAGCCACCAGTGATGGATTTTACACAAGTTGATGCAGCAATAGATGTATGTAAAATGTTCTATTACAAATACAAGTTCATAATTAAATCAGAAGATGTAAAAATATTGCACAGAAAAATGACTGATATTAATCTGTATGGCACTGCTGCCTTGTTAAAACAGATGCAGCACTGAATTAGTCACATTTTACTATTTACTCATTAAAGCAAATGACAAATCTACAACCCCAATTCCAAAAAAAGTTGGGATGCTGTTTAAAGTGTAAATAAAAACTGAATGCAATGATTTGCAACTCTCATAAAGCCATATTTTATTCACAACAGAACATAGAAAACATGTCAAATTTTTAAACTGAGAAAATGTCCTATTTTAAGAAAATACTAGCTCATTTTGAATTTGACAACTGCAACATGTTTCTATCTACACGTCCCCTCTCCTTTTAACAACAGTCCATAAATGTCTGGGAAAGGAGACCAGCTGCTGGACTATTGGGAGGCAAATGTCGTCCCGTTCTTGTCAGATGTAGGATTCTAGTTGCTCAACAGTCCTGGGTCTTCTTTGTTGTATTTTTCAACTCATGATGCTCCAAACATTTTTAGTTGGTGAAAGGTCTGGACTGCAGGCAGGCCAGTTCAGCCTCGGACTCTTCTACTATGAAGCCATGCTGTTGTCATAGATGCAGTGTGCTGTTTAGCATAGTCTTGTTGAATATACCTTTCAGCACTGATGGTGCCTTTCCAGATGTCCAAGCTGCCAGTTCCATACATAATTAGTTACAAAATGTTCCTCCAGCTGTTTCTTTGTGGTACCACTTAAATTTCTGGCCTTTTGTTGCCCTCGTCCCAACTTCTTCAAGACATGTTGCTGCCATCAAATTCAAAATGGTCAATTTTTTTTTCTCAAAATGACACATTTGCTCAGTTTAAACATTTGATATGTTTTTTATGTTCCATTGTGAATAAAATATGTTTATGAGATTTGCAAATCATTGTGTTCTGTTTTTATTTACATTTTACACAGCATCCCAACTTTTTTGGAATTGGATTTGTAATCAGCCAATCACATGGCAGCAAGGGCTACAATTCACACAGGCTTACCAAAACTGGACAGCAGAAGATTGGATGTTGCCTGGTCTGATGACTCGTGATTTCTTTAGCAACATTCAGATAGTAGGGTCAGAACTTAGTGTAAACAACATGAAAGAATGGATCCAGTATCCAAGTAAGCAAGTATTCAAAGAAGGAGTCTAGAGTAAATCTTAGAAAACATTTACTATAAAAAAACAATGGACATTTCATTGAGAGAGGCCATTGTGAAGCATCCTGCACTATTTCTAATGGCCAGCAGGAGGCGACTCCTTTGGTTGCAAAAAGATGTGGGATTGCATATAGCCAATGTCTATGGTAAAATGACCCTACTGCTCACTTGATTTGTTACATATGTGTTTATGGTCATAGTTGCTAGTTTCAAGTTTTACTGAATACAACACAATGTTCGTTTTGTAAATTATGGCCTCATTTAGATTTAAATAAACAATCAGGGTTTGCTTTACTGCAGGTCT
>VUQS01032704.1:0-10274 GCA_015108495.1 Heterochromis multidens
AATATTTAAAATCAAACTTTAATTTATTCAAATAATTAATCATTAAGGAAAATGTGCTTGGTATAAACTGAATGTATATCAATCCAATCCATTTCATTTGACCAGATTCCATTAAAACATTTTACATTAAATTACATGGAAAATTTACATGATTAAATTTGTTGAAGTCGTGAG
Source organism: Heterochromis multidens (assembly GCA_015108495.1). Classification (NCBI taxonomy): domain Eukaryota; kingdom Metazoa; phylum Chordata; class Actinopteri; order Cichliformes; family Cichlidae; genus Heterochromis; species Heterochromis multidens. The sequence continues at coordinate 175 of VUQS01032704.1, forward strand.
TTTGGGAAGAATTTTCTTTGAGTGTAGATTTTTCTAAGGGTAACTTGAGCCTGAGTCTACTCTTGAGCTTCACAGAATCATTAAAGCAGTTTGATTTTCTATGGAAGGACAAAAATCAGGTGTACATGCTAGAAGCTGATAATTATCCAGATAGAGCACTTTATACAGTTATTTTACAGAGTTTTCTCACCATTATCTCATGAAAAAATTCCCCTGCAAACTGCATTAATGATGTAACACATACATGTGACATCATCATGAGTGATCAAAGCCAGACTTCCCCTCGGATCCATAAAAGGAGCGTTTCCTCAGTCAGTGACAGCAGGTAGTTACTCAGCTCCTCCAGTCTGCAGCCTATATAACAGATTCTCCTGCACCAGCACTGAGACACATGAAGACCAACATGAAGACGCTGACTCTGAGCACTCTGCTGGGTCTGGCACTCGCAGTTTACTGCGTGCCCATATCTCAGCTCACGGAGCAAGATGAAAGTTTAGCAAAGGTAGGTGTCCTTGCTTCTTGAGCTTACACGTGCTGATGGATATCTGAGTATAAACCTTTGAATGCTTCTCTCCTGCAGAACTACCTGAAGAAATTCTTCAACCTGACCGAGGAGGAGGGTACCAGACGGGGGGTTGACCCACTGAACAGGAAGCTGGCTGAGATGCAGAGGTTCTTTGGTCTCCAGATCACCGGGACTCTGGACGCTGACACCTTGACCGTGATGAAGAAGCCTCGCTGTGGTGTTCCCGATGGAAAAATCGCCCATTTCTCCACTTTTGGAAACAGGTTCAAATGGCAGAAGAACAGCCTCACGTACAGGTGAATGATCCAAAGAGAGAACATGGGAGAACAGGTGACTGTACTAAATCCATTCAGTGATGTTCTTCACCATGTTCCTGTCCTGCAGGATAGAGAACTACACACCTGACATGTCTGTGGCAGAGGTGGATGACTCCATAGAGAAAGCTCTCCAGGTGTGGGCCAAAGTCACTCCTCTGAGGTTCACGAGGATCTACAGCGGCATTGCTGACATCATGATCTCCTTCGGTCGCCAGGGTGAGTCGAGCACAGCACTTAGTAATATTACTCCATAAACACTAACACAGTCTTTAGTGTGTGTGATTTGCTTTACTGAGTCTAACCTGATTACCTTCTCACAGCCCATGGTGATTATTACCCCTTCGATGGCCCTGATGGCACTCTCGCCCACGCCTTTGCCCCGGGTCCCGGAATCGGAGGAGATGCCCATTTTGACGATGATGAAACCTTCACGTTCCGCTCAAACGCAGGTAAGTTTGTGACTTTTTCCCTGATTACTGCTCTGCCCAGGTGTAACCTAATAACCCTAACCTGTGACTGACCTGCTGTTCTGGGTTTTCCCCTCTAGGCTATGTCCTCTTCATGGTTGCTGCCCATGAGTTTGGTCACTCTCTGGGCTTGTCTCACTCTGATGACCCCGGTGCTCTCATGTACCCACTGTACTCATACAGTAACCCTGACACCTTTGTTCTGCCCTGGGATGATGTTAGAGGCATCCAGTCCCTCTATGGTGAGTGCTCACTTCTTTCTTTTTCCAATAAAAAACATTAAATTTGACCAAAATCTTACAAGAACTTGTGTTAACACTTTATAATACAGCCTATGACTAAGGGCTTAATTCCCCTGTAATGAAATGGAATTTCAGTGTATTTTATTTGAAATGACAAAATATTTGTTTTTACCTACAAATACTTAAAGGTAGGTCTAAAATAGGTACTAAAAAAAAGGGGTAACAAGTCAGGTTTTTACAGGAAACAAAGAAATAATTATACTGTCAGTAATTTTAAGTAATGCGTGAGTATTTTTAATTATTGCATAACTTTTGGTATTTTACAGGAAAGCGAACACAAATTATTCTGTAAGTAATTTTAAGTTTTGTGTAATTTGTTGGTCACATTGTGGAAAAACAAACAATATTTCTCCATCTTCCATCTAAAGTACGCTGTACTTTTCGGGGCACAGGCTGTGTTATGGAGTGACTTAACCTTGTTAAACTTCCAGGTATTTTATAGGAAAGGACACACTATTTTTTTAAAGTTATGTTCGAACAGTAATTGTGAAAGAGAAAAAAATGAAGTTAGACTTGGCTCCATCATTATAAAGTCACATAGGGCTGTAAATCTTTATAGTATTAATTTTTTCTTGTATGTTGGTAAGGGAGAACAGTGCTGGTAAAATAAAAGGACAGTTGAATAATAGAACATCAACATCATGAATATTAAATAGAGATGTAAAAAGGCCAGATTAATCCACTCCATAATACGACCTGCGCCCTGAAAAGTAGAATACATTTACAATGTAAGATGGGAAAATATTGTTTGTTTTTCTGCAAATTACCATGAAAATGTGCATTAGTCAGAATTACTTACGCAGTACTTAAATTTACTTACAGTTTAATTATTTCTTTGTTTCCTGTAACAACCTGACTTGTTACCTCCTGATTGTAGTGTACCTACCTTTAAGCATTTGTAGGTAAATTTAATTTTAATATCAAATAAAATGCATTGAATATCCGTTTAATTAAGGGGAATTAAGCCCTTAGTTGCTGGCTGTATTATAAAGTGTTACTGAAATGGTGCACAAACTTGGCTGTGATGTCACATTGATTAAATGACCTCCAGGTCCAAACGACGCCACTGTCCAGCCTGGACCTACACCCCCCACCACTCCTAATGCCTGTGACTCAACGCTGGTTTTGGACGCTGTTGCCACGCTGCGAGGAGAGATGGTCTTCTTCAAGGGCAGGTAAATAAAATAAATCCATGAAGAATGTTTTTCTCCATGGTGGAGCTGGCTGCTCAGATGATTTATGTGTTTGTGTGTCGACAGATTCTTCTGGCGTAACCACCCTCAGATCATGACCTCTCAGCAGACTCTCATCACAAACTTCTGGCCTGATGCTCCTGTTAAGATCGATGCTGCGTATGAGAGCCAACAATCAGACCAAGTCTTTCTCTTTAAAGGTTTGTGTCCACCTAATGTAGCACTCTTCATTTGCTGCTTTTGCATAGAGTCACTATAAAGGGAACTTTTTGCTTATTTACAGGTCATAAAGTGTGGGCTTTCAGTGGATATGACCTTGTGAGTGGATATCCTAAATCAATATCCAGCTTCGGTCTTCCCAGAACAGTGAAGAAAGTGGATGCTGCCCTCTATGATGAACAAACTGGGAAGACTCTCTTCTTTGTAGGCAGCAGTTACTACAGGTGTGTTCAAATAAGACCTGAAAACAATCAGGTTGTGTTACAGATGTTAGATTGGGCTAATTACCGTTTCTTTTCCCAGTTATGATGAGGCCAGAGAGAGCATGGACGAGGGATTCCCCAGACAGGTGGAGGAGACCTTCCTGGGAATGACCTCCAGAGTGACAGCAGCTCTGCAGTACAGAGGTGAGCATCCATCCAGGATTGAAGACCACTGTTTGAACTTCCTCGGGCTGTAATGCAGCACTAACATGTAACGTGTGTGTGCTCTGCAGGTTACACCTACCTGTACAGTGGACCCTACATGTATGAGTACAGCCTGAGGAGTGGGAATCTGTTCCGAGTGCTGAGGAACAACTACTTCCTGCCCTGCTCTAACGTCTAGACCAGCCGAACTGTTTCGAGAAGACTCTGAATTTACAAAGAAGTGCAGATAATTTATACTGATTTATTCTTCATGTCTGATGTTATTGTTCCACATCTCCAGCAGCTCATGTGTTTAATGCTGTTTTTGTAGCCATGTTATTTTCGTAATGTCACTCATTGCTTTCTGAAGTCTACCTTAAATTTTACGATATTTTATTTATGGCACAGTCGTTGTTTAGTTGTTGCTGTTGAATCATCGAGGTTAGTTACTGTGACTCGACCATGAATGTATGTGTCCAACAGATCAAATAAAAACCAGTAAAAATACATCAACATCTTTCCCAATGGTGTTACTGTTGTGTTCCAACCAGAGGTGGCAAAGGTACACACACTGGTAATTTAAGTAGAAGTACAGTTACTTAAATACTCAGCTTCTTTACTCGAGTAAAAGTGCAAAAGTACTCAGAGTATAAAAGTAAACAGCAGCTCTCTGGAGGACTTTTCTACCTGAACCTCAGGTCATGTTAATATCATAACAAAATAATACAGCAAAAGAAATACAAATTTAATTTTACCTTAGTTTCTAATTCTAATGACTGCACTCAGCTTGAACATCTGTACGACACAATCAGAGGGAATAAAAACAGCTGGATTTTCTGTTGCCTGCTCGGCCTCTGATGGGTGACTCTGCCTCCACACCTGAACAGATAACTGAGCACAGTCGGGGTTACGGTGGGATTTGGCAGGTGGAGGAACCCCAGGATTGGTTGTAGTGGCTCAGCGTGGGTCAAAGAATCACTTAGTGTTCAGCTGTGGTCAGCTGAGCTGCTGCTGCTGCTGCTCTCTGTGGATTTACACACAGATATAAGCAGATGTTACACAGCTGATTCACACCTGAGACGCTATAAAGCTGGTATAAAGGTGGAATTCAGTCAGTGAACACAATCAGCATCACCACCTTAAATTTAATTAGGTGTCTGTTACACTTGATGTGACCTCACCTTTGTTTTTGAGTGTGTGGTTACAGGTGCATCAGTTGGTGACCTGTTGTGTTTTACTTGTGCTTTGTGTCCTTTGTTTTTATCCCCCCTTCTTCTTCATCTTCTTCTGGAGAAGCGATAAAGAAGAAGACTTCTTTATCACTTCTCCTCTCATTTTGCTAACCTGCCCCTCCCCGGCTTCCAGCTCTGGCATTGCAAAAGTACACGAATACTAATGTGAATAATAAAATAGATAAATCAAATAAAAAGACTAACAAGAAGAGCCTGTAGAGAGTCTAGAGAGCTCCTCTCAGCAAAGCAAATGTGTTTGGTACTACAGAACATTCAGACCATGATTCTGCTTTCTGAAGCTGCAGGACAGGTTTATTAAAAAAAAGTGCTTCCCCAAAGGCAGGACTCAGAAACAGGCAGAACATCACAGCTTCCTGCTCAGCTCAGCCTGATCTCTGCATGAACTGCTTTAACTGCATATGTTTCTCTTTGCATTAAGTCTTCTTTTACCAAAGTGGACGCTTTAACAACCACTTGTTCCTCCAATCACCACGTGGTGGCAGCTTCTCTGATTCTGATGTTCTGATCAGTCATAGTCACCGTGGTAAGGACAGCCAGTCTTTACTGCCATTTCCGGCCATGGAAGCCCATTCCATGAAGCTCTCTACACGCTGTTCTTGAGCTAATCTAAAGGCCACATGAAGTTTGGAGGTCTGCAGCTATTAACTGTGCAGAAAGTTGGTGACCTCTGTGCACTATGCTCCTCAGCATCCGCTGACCCCGCTCTGTGATTTTAAGGTGGCCTACCACTTCATGGCTGAGTTGCTGTCGTTCCCAATCACTTCCACTTTGTTATAATACCACTAACAGCTGACTGTGGAATATTTAGTAATGAGGAAATTTCATGACTGGACTTGATGCACAGCTGTTAACATCAGTCCTTCCATAAACCTGTGTCCAGATCCAGGAGTCTCCAGAGTCCTCCAGAGTCTGAAGGTTTGGAAAGGTCCAGGAATGATTGTGTAATCCCAGACTAACTCGCCTGTCTTTCCCACATTTAGGAATCACAGTGATCAGAGCTTGTTTCACTCCAGCTGTTCCAGCTGTTTCCTGTCCTGGAGGTCACGGCTCTGAATAAGAAACTTCTTCTTTGTTTAGAGACATTTAAGATTCACTTAAATCCTTAAAATCTCCGTCAGCCAGAGAAGAAACCTTTAATCTGACCTACGTAACTGGATTAAGAGGATAACCTGCTCACCTGAGCTCACACCTGTGTACAGACCGATGACGTCTCCCAGGCGCCCTGAGCTGGACTCGAACCCGCGCTCTCCAGGTGACAGCCGGTCCTGTTTGTTTATATTTGTTTATTTCCGCTTGTGTCTGCAGCTGTTTTTAAATAAAGTTAAATGCAGCTGCTGCTGCTGGGACCCTCCTCCTCCTCCTCCTCCTCCTCCTCATCCTGCTCCTCCTCCTCCTCCTCCTCCTCGGGGCGGAGCAGCAGCCGTGTCCGCTGAGGAGGAGTCTGTCTCCGCCTATAAAGCCGGCTCCCCGCTCCTCCTCCTCCCTCTTCTTCTTCCTTCGGCGGATCCTTCCTCGTGTCCTCGCGGTTCCTCTTCATCATCTTCATCATCTTCATCATGGGCTTCGGTGACCTGAAATCAGCCTCCGGCCTCAAAGTGCTCAACGACTTCCTGTCGGACCGCAGCTACATCGAAGGGTGAGTGCCGCGGAGTGAGCGGGAACCGCCGTAAAGCCGGAGAAACTGCTGCAGAGCCGGCGGCGCGGCCGCCATGTTGGCTCCGCGGTGAGCTAACGGCTAACGGTTAGCCTGCAGGCCGCTCAGTGTTTAAAGCGCTAAAATACCCGACCGGAAACCGGAAACGGCCCGGTACCGTGGTTAAGGAGGCGGTTCCGGTTCGGGCTGAGGTCGTTTTTATCCACTTCCGCTGGCTGTGAGAAGCTGTTAGCCTGTTAGCCGCATGATGCTAACGGCTGCACACTGAGCCTGCGCACTGACCCACGTGGTCACAGCTGTCGTTAGAGCTGTGACAGCAGGTGACCTGTGTGCAGTAACCATGGTAACCCTCCTCTCCTCAGGTACGTGCCCTCGCAGGCTGACGTGGCGGTTTTTGAGACGATGTCGGCCCCGCCCCCTGCCGACCTGTGCCACGCCCTCCGCTGGTACAACCACATCCGGTCCTATCAGAGCGAGAAGAGCAGGTGAGCGCCGCTGACATCACTGGGTTGGAGCAGGTGTGGCGGCGGCAGCTAAACCCCGCCTCCTGTTTTAGTCTTCCAGGTGTGAAGAAGCCTCTGGGTCAGTACGGCCCCCCCGGCGTGGCTGACACCACCTCAGGCTCCGCCCCCGCCGCTGAGGACGAGGACGAGGACGACATCGACCTGTTCGGCTCTGACGAGGAGGTGAGGTGACTGTGATGTCACAGTGATGTCACAGCAAGGTCACGCTGAGTTCTAACCCTGAGTTTTGTCTGACAGGAAGACGCCGAGGCGACGCGGCTGAAGGAGGAGCGCCTCGCAGCCTACGCCGCCAAGAAGTCCAAAAGTAGGTCCCGCCCCCTGCCGCCGCTGCCATCACATGACTCCGTGATGATTAACCAATCACCATCTTTCGGCTGACGCCTGATGGACACCATCTCTGCCTGACGAGTCCTCCCTCGCACGGTGAGGGGCTCGCTCTGGTTTCCACGGTAACTAACTCCTCCCCTCTCTCCTCAGAGCCCGCCGTCATCGCCAAGTCTTCGATCCTATTGGACGTGAAGCCGTGGGACGATGAGACGGACATGGCGAAGCTGGAGGAGTGCGTGCGCAGTATCCAGATGGACGGGCTAGTGTGGGGCCAGTGTGAGTACCTCAAAAAATACTACATAGTACTGCATACAGTACTACATATACTACTGCAGGATTATAGTACTGCATGCAGTACTACACAGGGTTGGAGTCAGTATCCAGATGGACGGGCTAGTGTGGGGCCAGTGTGAGTACCTCAAAAAATACAACATAGTACTGCATATACTACTGCAGGATTATAGTACCGCATGCAGTATTACACAGGGTTGGAGTCAGTATCCAGATGTACAGGCTGGGTGAGTACTGCACAGAGTACTCATAATAGTCGTAGTACTGCAGTAGTGTTACAGTAGTGATCAGAGTAATTTTCAGTATCAGGGTCAGTGATTAATAATATCTGATCAGTCATTGATTATAGATCAGTACTGGTGGATCAATAAAGCTGTGTACAGATGTCAGTGATCAAGTATTGATCATAGAGCCACAGTATCAGATGGATCAATACAGGATGATATTGATCTGTTTACAGGGCTCACAGACGTCTGATCAGTTTATTGATTAACAGGTTATTGATCAGTGTTTGAGGTTCTCGGAGTAGTACTGCAGACTGAGGCTTATTGACTAGTGATCTGTGTGTGGAGCAGTGATCGGGTTATTGATCGGGCTCTCTGATGATCCAATCACCATCTTTCGGCTGAACACTGATGGACTCTTATTGATCTGAGAGCTTCTGATCACCAATCAATAACCTGAGAGCTGCATCTTCCAATCGCTGGTCAATAACTGTGATTGATCTGTCCTGCAGCCAAACTGGTTCCCGTGGGTTACGGCATCAAGAAGCTGCAGATCAACTGTGTGGTGGAAGACGACAAGGTGAGCCTCAGATACCTGCTGATTGCTGATCAGGTCGACTTTAGATCAGAGTTATTGATCAGATCCACCTGTTAACACCTCATATAAACCTGTGTGAGCTCACCTGTGACTCTACCTGTGCTCCTCCCTCCCTCTCTGTGAGCTCACCTGTGACTCTACCTGTGCTCCTCCCTCCCTCTCTGTGAGCTCACCTGTGACGCTACCTGTGCTCCTCCCTCTCTCTCTTCACCTGTAACGCTACCTGTGCTCCTCCCTCCCTCTCTCTCTCTGTGAGCTCACCTGTGACTCTACCTGTGCTCCTCCCTCTCTCTCTTCACCTGTAATGCTACCTGTGCTCCTCTCTCTCTGTGAGCTCACCTGTGACTCTACCTGTGCTCCTCCCTCTCTCTCTTCACCTGTAACGCTACCTGTGCTCCTCCCTCCCTCTCTGTGAGCTCACCTGTGCTCCTCCCTCCCTCTCTGTGAGCTCACCTGTGCCTCTGTGTTCTCAGGTGGGCACGGACATCCTGGAGGAGCAGATCACGGCGTTCGAGGACTTCGTGCAGTCGATGGACGTCGCTGCGTTCAATAAAATCTGAAATAAAAACTCTGTAGCACAAACTGTCTGTGGCTCTTTGACTCACCTGCCTGTGACGCTGAATCAGACTCGGGTGTGCTCACCTGCAGAGCAGTGAAGGAGAGAAACTTCCAGGGAAACTCGACTCACCTGAAACTGATCCTAAACTCAGGTTTAAGTTGATCTGAGATTTAAACCAGATTAATTTGTCAGATCAAACTTTATTGACAGCGCTCTGTAAACACATCCTTCTCACACGAAGTCTGGATAGAGTAATGAGGTCAAAGGTCAGCCTGGTCATGAGTAGGTGTAAATATAAACAGGTGTGTTTGATGTCAGAGGGTCTTTGATCAGTTTCATTGATAAAGTTTGGATTACAAAGTGTTATTGAATTAGCAGTTAACACAGTTTAATCTGGGTTTACTGAATATAACCCGGGTCAGTGTGGTTTGATGTAGAAGATAACCCAGGTTCTGATTGGAGGACAGAAACGCGTCACTGCGGTTTGAATCTCGTTGTTGTGGCTGCAGTTCTCAGCGCGGCCTGCTAGCGGCACGCTGCTGCTGCTGCTGCGGTGCTGCAGCAGATGGAGCCGTAGAAGAAAAGTAGGACCGGAAACCAAACAGAGCGGGGAGCAGCGCGCGGCGGCGGAAGACTTTTAAATCGGTGGAAAGTAAACAACAACAACGAGCAAACAAACGGCTGCAGGTAAACAACCTCTGTACCCATCCTCACGTGACCGCGCCGCTCCCGCAGCCAGCCAATCAGCTGCTCTGTCGGGTTGAGCTCACAGGCTAACCATGCTAGCGGCTAGCCAGATGCTAATGCTAACAGCTGCCGTGAAGGCAGAGCCACGTCACCGGCAGCGTGACCTGTGGCGTCGTCATGGTTACCGCGAGTGCGGCTTAAGTCGGAGTTAGCGCGGGTTTAACGAGTCCGGTTTAAAGGGGGGATGCTAGCACGCGGCTAGTTAGCTTCAGTCAGAGCCAGCCAATCGGAACGCGGCTCAGGGTGGCAGCAGCCAATCAGAGCGTAGGGAGAGCAGCGGCGTGATTGGTCAGTCAGAGGGAGCCGCGTAAACAACGGCTTTGTTTACAAACTGTTTATTCAGGGTTTCTATGGTAACAGCAGCCCAGAGTTCACGTGTCAGATTATTTTTCTGTTTTTATCAGTTTTATCTGGTGGCTCACCTCCGTCACCTCCACCTCCACAGAGCTGCTTCACAGCACACCTGGTCCGTCACCTCCACCTCCACAGTAT
>VUQS01032705.1:0-14282 GCA_015108495.1 Heterochromis multidens
TGGTGGAAAGATGCACACTAAAGATGTTAGAAGCCATCCTGAACAACTCTGATCACCCACTTTATAACATCTTTATGGAACAAAAAAACATCAGTACTGGAAGACTCCTCTCTCTCCGTTGTAAAACGGAGAGATACAGAAAATCATTTGCACCCACAGCCATCAGGCTTTACAATTCTCATATAAATAGCAGATGAGCTGTCAGACAAATGAATTTCCCTCTGGGATCAATAAAGTCATTCTTATTCTTATTCTTAGTTGAGTACTCCTTCGATAAAGAACTTTGGAAATTAAATATACTTTCTGATTTTGGTAATGACTCTCTTCTAGAGGTCATTTTGGCAAGAAAGTCTCAACCCCTGGATTCTGCATAATGCAGCGAGGCTAAAAATGTGTTCATAAAACAAAGGATGTCATATGTTTCACTCCTTTTCCTTCTGAGCAGAATAAAGGTCATCTACTCAGGAACTGCACTGACGTATTCCAGTGACAAACACTCAGATTTAGAAGCCTCCAGAGTCTTTTCTTTTATGCCATGTGGAGGAGTGAACACCCTCAGAACCCAGCACATTTCCTGAACAGTTTCTTGTTACAGCTGGGGAAGGCCGGTTGGTCACATGACTGGGGACTTCCACTGTAAGGCGGTGAGGCAGGAAGTCAAGTGGAAGCCAGGTCTCTCAACAGCCTCACTCAGCACCAGGTCCACAGCAAGGCCGAGTCATTGTCAGCAGGGACAATTAGGACAGGCACCGAGGTGGTCTATTGTCCAGTCGAGGCTGCACATATTTATGGCCCAATAGTTTCCCTCTGACTGCCTGAAGTGTGAACTAAACAGGCCACAGCAGAGGAGAATGTGCCTCAGTTTTCACACAGCAGCAGACAGAAATACTTGAGTGATGTTAACAAGTTAACATGAACGCGTGAGAAGATGGCAGATGATGAAATAGATGGTCTGTTTGTGAAATGACTGAATAAGAACAAGAATAGTGGCAACCTTTCCAAATGCTGGCCTTCACACAGACAAATTAGGGCCTTCTTTCTTTCCGAAATTAGAAGACCACTGTTTGAAAAAAAAACCCCATAAAACATTAACTAAATGTAAAAAAGGGCATTTAAAAAGTAGAGTAAAGAGTGCTTTTTTTGGTAATATATATATTTGTACAAGGGACATCGAGTTCTCAACCATTTTATCTCAATCCCCCTTAAAACGTGTGTCTGCTTTGACCTTCACAAGTTTATTGCCTCAGTGATGGGTTAACAGCAGTAATTTTTTTTTTTCCTTTTATGTCTCATTTAAAAGATTTCTGGAGGTGAGAGGATGCACTAACCTTTGAGTATTTTACTTTCCAATATCCAGGATTTAATAAAGTGTTCTGTTAACTTCAAGGATTTTAGACAACCTAAGAAGTAAAAGTACTTTACTGAATACCAGAGTGATGTGATGCCCTATCAAAGTTATCACTCACTCAGATGGCAGTCCTGCATGGTCACTAAAGCTGGATGATTCAAAGAGATTATCTTGTGTAGATGGTTTGAAAGCAAGTGGTCCATTCATTTTAATGACTTTGTTTACTAATGAAAAACTTATCAATGGAAGACTGTAATCACTCCCTTATCTGCCATCTGAGGCCGGAGCGGGATGGAGAGGACATGGGGCTTTATCAAGGCAGTTTCAGCTATACATAGCCGTAAACAGCCTCGCTCCTGACACACAGCAGCATAGCTTTCAAATGAGAAAGTCTGAGATCAATAAAACCCTGCAACACCAAGGGCACTGAGACATCGGCTACACTTAGACAGCTGCAGTGCTACTGGTAACATCATTACTATAAGTTAAAGAACCTTCTGAACAGCAGTGGGTTTATATCAACTTTAGAGAGTGGTTCTACTTTGTTTTCAAATACATTTTTACTGAATCTTTCTGAGTTATTTTTGTGCAGATGCAGAAGATATCTTTAGTGAATTTAAGCACTATATTTGCATTTATTTTTTGTTTTAGTTTACTGTGAATAAATTAACTTCACTGTTGCTGCTTGACTCAATTTTTTTGTCATCTAGTACAAGATCAATCTTGTACTTAATCTTCTAGTCATCATTCATCAAAATTAATCCAAATTAAAACAAAGAAAGGTTTGAAATATTTCACTTCACGTGTAATAAATAAGAAAGATTTTTATTAAATTACAAAATAATTGACTTTTTTCTTCATATTCTAATTTTTTTGAGCTACACTAGTCCACTAAATGATATTGCCTCAGTAGGACTAGGTAAAACATATGCTAAATATACTGTCAAATATAAAGATATTTTTTTCCAAAATTTACTGTCCAGCAATTTTATTTTTATTTTTGTCTGTGGCCATTAGAAAGGAGAGTAGAAAACACATGTATTAAATGTTCATCTCTCAGGATTTCAACCAGGGATCTGCTGTTCAGGGAAAGCCCATTTTTACAAATACTTATCACTATAAATAAATAAATGTTTACAAAATCTCAAAAATTATTGATGTAGAAGAAAATGGTTTTCTAAAGTAAATCACTCATCACCCATCCATCCATGCTTATCCAGGTCCAGCTCGCAGGGACAACAGTCTAAGCTGAAGCACCCAGACCTCCCTCTCCGCAGTCACCCCGTGTAGCTCTTCTGAGGGGACACCAGGATATTCCCAAGCAGGCTGAGAAAAATAATCTCTCCCACATGTCACAGGTCTGCCCAGGGGCCTCCTCCAGGTTGTATGTACATGTCCAAAACACCTCACTGAGGATGTATCCAGGATGCATCCTGATCAGGTGCCCCAACCACCTCAGATGGATTGGTTCAGGATCTGCACCAATCAATCTCTGTCCATCTCTCTCTCCATTCTTCCCCCGCTCATGAACAAGACCCCGAGATACTTAAACTCTTCCACTTGGAGTCTAACCTCATCCCCAGCACTGATGTCCACGATGAGTAAAAAAAAGCAGGGAATCTCCTTGTCAGGCGATTTAACAACTAAAATCATAAGGACTGATTAACACCAATGAAAATGCCAAAGGTAAGTTGTTCACAGACCCTACAGAAGTCAATATAGGACACATTTAGAGAGCATTATAGCAGATATTTTAAAAGAACAAAAGAATTCTAAATAGACACTGATTTGACTTTGGTGTCAAACGTGTAATTTTTTTTCACAGTTATTAAATAAACAGGATAATTAGCATTCCAAGCTCTCACAATGAAAACAATGAGCTTACTGAGCTGATAGACTGCCTGCTACGAAGTCAGCTTGCTGAACAACTGTGACTAACATATATTGGCAAGATGTTCAACAGTGTGGCTTTAGTCCAACCACAGCGCTTCACCACAGTAGCCACAGACAGCTGATTGCCTTCTTTTTCATGCATAATAAAACAGCATTGGTTGTAGTGAAGAGCTTAAAAGCTCTGCATCTGACACTGATGTGCTATGAGTAGGAGTCTGATAAATCTACCCTGCAGCTAAGTTTGTCTTTTCCATTCCTTTCTTGCTTGCAACAGTAAATATTTATTGTTTAAACAAACTTGCCTCGGGCGCAATAAATATTGTTGAGTCGAAGGAGCTCTGGCTGCTGAACCCTGTCATCATGTCATTTATTTTCACATGATAAAAGAGTGTTAGTACCAGATTATGATGTTTAACTACGGAAATACATTTCAGCAATTCATCAAAATAACAAGAGAGAAACAAAATCTAATGCTACAGTTTGACTTTCACTCTGTGTTGTTGAGACAACAGTTTGTGTTTGTTCTTGATCTGGTTTCCTCTTTTTTTGTGTACAGAGTGAAAGTCAACTGCATCAACCAAGTTTAACCCTCTGAGGTCTAAGTACTCTACATTATTTAACCTTAATCTATATTATTGAGAATAAAAAAGACTTTTTGGGAAAGAAGTTAAATAGCTTTTAAAGTGTGATGAGTTATTTATTTATTTATTGGACCCTGATTTCTAAGACTTTGGATAATGCCACACGGGCTTAGGGTACTTGTCATGATCAATGACCAATTTTGCCACATAGGGTTAAATTGTGGAAAATAATAATTTTTAAAAAGTCTTGTTTTAGACTGGTGAAAAAATTGGATATCCAATATCTGAACGTTAATCTGAAGCCAATTTAAACTGATTTAAAGCCTACCATGTAAAGCAGTGCAATGTCTGAATTCTGAACTCCACATTTCTGACCTGATGTAGCTGTCGTTGGTCAAGACGGACTCCTGAAAGAATTGGAACTGGTAGAGGTAGAGGACAATGAGATGTCCAGCGCTGAAGATAGCCATCAGAACACACATGCAGCTGAACATGAGCGTGTTTAAGGTCCGGCGGAGGGACCACCAGGTGCACAGGAAGAGGAAGGTGAAGAAGTAAACAGCTGAGGTCAACGAGGGCAGCATGATTCCTGCAAACACAAAACCAGTGAATTCAAAGACGTCTGCCAGGATGGTATATAAATACAAGCGTTTGTTTTAACTCACATGGAGCCTCAGATTGGCAGAACTTACCACATCGGGTCTCAGAGGATCTAAGGTAATCTGAGAAATGTTGTTCCCATAATTTAACAAACACTGTGACATGTATAATATGTTGAAAGTGGCAAAGCTTGCACATCATATATGCTGTTCAATAATGGCTGAGAGTTAATTCCAAACATGGCTTAACACAGTTATTCATGCAGATAGTTTTATGTCTTGGCTCTCTAGCTACAGTTCAAACATACTTTATACTATTGCAAAATTTATCTAACCATTTTTTCCAAGCACAGCTTGAAGTATTGTTTTCTACTGTCACTGAATAAATCTGAACAGTGACAAAGAGCAGTGCAGTGGTTAGCATAGCCTAACAGCAAGAAGTTTCTTGGTTTGAACCCCAGCTGGGGTCTTTCTGTGTGGAGTTTGCATATTCTCCCTGTACATGTGTGGGTTTCCTCCGGGTACTCCAACTTCCTCCCACAGTTCAGAGACATGCATGTTAGGTTAACTGGTGATTCTAAATTAGCCCTGAATGAGCAGTAGTTCAAAAACAATAAAGAACTATACTTGTAGTCTTGTCCTAATATATTTTTTCCAATGAGAATCAATGAATAATTTATTCAACATTTTCTGGTCTCTAAAGTCTTGAATACAAGTGCTTTTTTCATTTTCACTGTTATACACATAGACATACCATAACACCTTAAGAAAGTACACTGCTTTGTTTTTGCAAGGATTCTAAGATTAAAAATGCCTTAAAGCACACTTGTTTTCATTATTATAATGCCATAGCTATGTAATTAATGTTTAAAAAACATTTTCTTCAAGGTGAGTTCAACAACATATGGAAAACTGTGTAATAACAGACTTTACAAGCACCAGGGTAAAGTCAAACACAGTAGACCCACACTAAATAGACATTGTTAAGAGGAGAACTGGAGGTGGGCCATTTCTTTCATTTTTTTTCTCACAAAGATTTTGTTCAGCACTTGCCTCTCATGCGTCAACAGAATTTAAAAAAAAAAAAAATCTCTGTTTAGACCTCATTAGTAGAGATTAAGAAGACAGAGCAAAAGTATACATCAGAAATAAGGATGCCCCCCCAATGGGAATCCCCTTTTCCTAGAAACCCTCAATGCATCACTGTAAATATAACTATATGAGGTTAAATCATATTATATACACTGAGAGGTCTTGTGCTAATTACAGATGCAGCATATCCAATGAAAAATGGACTCCCCCTCATATGTCTCAGTTTGTTGGTCCAATGACAACAATTTCCCAACTCCTTTGCACTGCAAACTATTAAAAAAGAGCATATTTGAAACATTTTTCTTTATTTTCACCACTCAGTAGAATAAAACATATCTACATTTGTAACCACAATGGATTTTTTTTCTAGCTTCACTCCTTCACGTGGCAGTCACATCTCCTCCATAAACATACTGATGCATGATTATTGCGTCAGTAGGTTTGTTTACAATTAAAATCATTACAAATCACTGAATTGTCAGCCAGTTTTCAAGTGGTTTGGTTTGGCATTTAGAGACAATTTTCTGATTGCCATGAGTCCCCCCTGACTGATTCTTGGCCCTCTATTTAAAAAGTCTATAAAGTACCCCTGATCAAAAGCCACTGGGACAAGTTTAAAGAGCTAAAAACTGCTAAAATACCAGCTGCTCTCAGCTACAAGGGAGAAAAGACTGGTGGAATTGCAGAGCAAACATCATTCAAGTTAACTTAAGATGCCCACCTTGAACAGATAGGCAAAAAGACTGTATGTTTCATAATAATCTGTGCAACTTTCAGTAGCAGCTTCTGGTCACTGAAATTAATTGCCACTCTCACAGAAAAGTTTTCCTTAGAAGATAAAGCACAAACAAGCTCACCTGTCATGCACAACAAGATGGTGACCACCACCTTCCCTGCAGTGGTTATCAAGTTCCCGATGATCTCCTTCACTTTGGAAGCAACTTCCGCTACAATCCGCAGAATCTTCATCTTTGTGCTCTCTTTCGCTTCTTCTTCCTCCTCCTCTTCCTCCTCCTCTTCCTCCTCCAGCACCTCATCTTCCTCATCCTCCTCAGCCTCGTACCCTGCTTCATAGTCTTCCTCCAATAAGATGTTGTCCTCTAGGCTCAGCTTCTCCTCTTCCTCCTTGGAAGTAGATAATAGCAACACATAAGGTGCACATAAGGGTGCAGCTTGGAGGTCAGAGCTCTCCATGGTGCTGAAAACAATTTCTTACAGGTAATCTCTGCTGCTATTAAAATATTTATGAAAACAAAGTACGTTATGTGTGTCCTGTGAGTGTCTTTCAGCATATTTAGCATGTAACACAGCATATCAGAGCATATATGTGGTCTGTGTGGCTGCTTGACGCCCTTAGCAGATGTGTTCTTCTGGAACCACATGTTGGCCTGACATCTAATCCAGTCAGTTCTTCTTTGGCTGCTGAATCTAACCAACTATGTGTCCCTGTTTTCCTAAAGACTTAGTAACAGAGAAACATTACAGCAGGCTGGCCACTCACATCAACACATAAAGTGCTAGACAAAGAAAGAAGCAGGTGGCAAATCTTGTTTTAAATCGAGCAATAATTTCAGCTCAGATGGTTCACTGACAGAAAGAAAAGCCCAAACGCAACACAGGCTCTGTAGATTAATTTCTGGTGTTTCTCAGTAATAAAGGAGCCATGCCATCTGTGCCAACCCGAACAGCACAGTTAAAGTGAAAGTGAATGTGGATTTAATTAACACGAGTCATAAAGAGAAGGGAGGACTTGCCAGGAGACGGGGGATGTTTTCCAAGTCACCAACACTCACGGGGAGGTTTACTTGAGTTCTGCTGCTCTGAGCTTATAGAGCTCAGGTTAGACAAAATGTTGTGTACATGGCTAAACAAGAGGCTACGCACTCTACTGGCTGCAGTACTTATCAATTTTTGAGTTGAAAATGCATTTTTTTAAGCACCTTGAGGTGACTGTTGTTGTGAACTGGTGCTATTTAAATAAAACTGAATTGAATTGAAATTTTATTTGAATAATTTGTAAATCTGATCAGTCACAATGCAAAATCATTAAAAAGACAAAAACGTTGTCCTTTTTTAATTTTGTTGATCTTACTTTCAAGGTCATTTTCTTGTCCAACTGCTATTTCTAGAGGGATCCTTGGAAGAGCGGTGCACTTTGAATTCGCAGTACAAGCTGGATCTCCTCTAGTGTATCAAAAATGTGAATTATAATTTTTCAACTTGAATTTCATTTTGGAGAATGTAATCGTGTTGTGGTGTCCATTTTTAATGTGCTGTGTGGCAACATTTTCAGGTCATTTGTGCTGAATGTTCTCCCTCATAAGCCTCAGAATATTACAGCTGTGATCTGACCACAGGGGGATAAATTCATAGTGCACAACCCCATGAATGTGGAAATAAATGACAAACATGCTCCTGGCATCACTCCTGACCTGATGTGCCACCTGTGGGCTTGTATACGTTGGACAAAACTGCTAAATACCACTGTTTGGGTTCTTAGTCTCACTAGAGATGCCGTTCTCATCAGCAGCTATGTTTCTCAACATAAAAGTCAGGTCACTTTGTCACAGAAGTTCATATTTGCTCTCTGTGCAGAAGTGCATGAGAAAATGACCTTTTTGGGGAGATTGGCCAAATTTAAATAAGGTCAGGTTTATGTATTTTTAATGAACAGAGTCATGAACCTTTTAGTCTCCTCTCATATATTAATAGCAATCATTTTACTTGCATACATCAAATGGTAAAGAGTGCGGTTAATTTTGACACTGTGGACTGTACTGAGCTACTGTCTGGAGAAGCTGACAGATAACCTGAAAAACAACTTGTCCTTTCCTCAGCGCTTAAATCTACAATCAGTTTGTGTAAAATTGTTTACATTGGGGTTTATGGCCAACTGAAGTGTTTGGAGAAAGTTCCTCCAACTAGACTGAGACATTTCCACTTCATATTCAGAGAACATGATTCTCTTCAAGACTTTTGTATTCTTTGTTTTAGACACAAAATCTGCTTGTACTCAGCTTCCAAGATGATTTATTGTTTTGTATTAAATCCACACTCTAACTCACATCTCCCTTTACTTTCTTTTTCAATCAGGAGAGGAAACAATAAGTCAATTAATAGACTCCTCTCCATTCCTTTCTCTTTCTTAACACTCATGCTGTGTTAGACCAACCAATAGTTTATTTTTTCACCCTCTGTGGATACTTAATTGTATATTTTCGGTGCTTATTTCTGTCAACTAATTCAGTTTCAAAACACAATATGAATAACAAATGCTGCTGAGTTTTCATGCAGTAAAAAAAATATTAAAATGGACAATAAAAAATTTTAAAAGACAAAATCTTGTGAACGTTTTGGCCTATCCTTAAGATAAAACGACTCCAGATCAATCAATAGAGTGAGAGACAGACTTCATTTCAGCTCAAATGAAACCCACCTGTTCCTCTGGTTGGAAGTCTACATTGTACTGGGCCATGTCCTCAGGCGGCCTCTTCTGGACCAGACTGCGACACAGCAGCCAGATGCCCAAACCAACCATAAACATGCCGATGTCAGGGATGAACACTCGGATGCCATTCCCCGCATCTGCACCTCTTACACTGGGACAAACAGAAAAAAAGAGAGGACAGAGGCGCTGACAGAAAGCAGACACTTGATTCCTCAAAGTGCCGACGAATCCCAAAAATTGTGATTTGGAGCAATTTTGCAGGCTAGTATCACAACCAAATGATGGAAATTGGGAAGAGATACAACACACTTAATTGTCCATGGACAATGAGGTCTAATATGAAACAGTTTTTCTGAAAAATCCAGGGACTTGTGGTTGCTTGTTTAGTTTACTTTGGCACATAAATAGGTGTGCTGTCCTGTGTTTGAACCTGGCTGGGATCTTAGTCACATGTCCCTCTGTATCTCTGACTTTTTTAAAATAAAAAAAATGTTATAACACTTCAAAAACACACAAATACAAGTTTTCACTCAGTATAATTTTTTTCTAACTTTTGTGCAGGCAGACTGGAACAGCTCTGAGAATCATAAACAGGTATTACTGCAGCAATTACAGTATATCTTTCAGAAAACACTACCTGTTCACATGAATGCATGGGAATCTGTATTTTTCCCTTACTCCACTGTTCTTTTAATATGTGTTGTGTTCAGATTTTATATGCAGTACCACCCTCTTTAATGAAACTGGACTTTAAACATATTGCTGTTAACGAGTTAAATTCCATTCAAACAAAAAGGCCATGAGAGAGAGTGTTATTTTCTGTTTTTAACTAAACTGTGAAAAACATGTTTACTCCCCTAAAAACTGCATCCTTTGTTCGTACTGAGGCAGCTGGCACAGTTAGCCCTATTTTTCCTCTTTCATCTGCATGGAGTAAGAAAAGTAAGGACTTAAAAAAGAGATCATTTTGAGATGTTTGTCGGTCTATCTGAATTCTCTTTACAACACTTAAATAAAACAAATCATATTTACTCCAGTTCTGGTCTAGGCAACTTGTTTTTCATTGATATATTAAAACATGGCACTGTTTGAACCCTTGTAGTTATATCACTGTGAACAAACACAGCCTTTGCAACATTTGTTATTTGATTAGTCTGCTCACCTCTAATTAAATATAAAAAGGTTTGTTCAAACAGGAAGCTAAACAGTGGTGGCGGACAGTTGCCATGACTGCTGCAGTAATCTCAGACTTCAAATAATCCAGAGAGATGCATTTATGCTGCCCAAGGACGCATTTTATGAGGTGTCATGATTGCGTGTTCTATTAAAACAAATAAAAATTGTCCCTGAAATGGCTAACAGGTTTCAAAAGCTTTAAAACTCTCTTTTATCATCCAAACCAATTTCTATTTCGGTTTTACAGCAATAGCGCTGCATCCTGTGTTTGGCCACTAAAGTGTTTTCTTTACATTTCATGCTGGGCTCCAAGTGTAATTAAACAGTTTACAATAAACACACCATACTGGTGATTCTGCGGCCCAGGCTGCAGAGAAAAAGCTGACCGAATGCTTAGATCTTGTTATATAAAAAAAGAGAAGTGGTCATTTCAAAAAGAACCAGTCTCATTCTGGCCTTGAGCTTATACAAAGCTTATAAAAGTTAACAAGTTGAAAACAGAGTGCTAATCATCTTGATGGAAAACGCACACACAGATAAACAGATGCACCTCTGGCTTCTGTTGTGGAGTTTAATCTACTCAAGGACGCCTGTTTCCATTTGCTTCATTGTTGTGAAGCTTCGTGCATCCTCACACGGATGAAAGAGATGGAAACCATCAGAGCCAAATGAGGCTGAGCCAGTAACTCCAATGACTCCCACTTTCCCATAGTTATCATATGAGGGAATTACAAAAACATCAGTAGTGCTAAAACCTGTCCTCATTGCCCCAAGCTGCAGCTGGAATTAGTCACGCCGCCTCAGTGAAAAACTTTAAATATAGACCAAACAAAATATGCCCTCTATATAAATATTTGGTATTTATAAAGGATTTGGAAAGGTCAATCCTAAGTAAACTGAACGATCAGTGTGACTGAAAAGTCACACAACATCCTTTTTAGACTCGGATACATCTGACCTGAGGTCCATATCGGCAGTAAAATGCACCAAATGCAACTGTAAACACTGTACATATACTGTATATGACCCTCAACACAAACAGGTAAATGCATGTAGGGATAAAATGTTTATGGCTCTACTTCCGCCACTTACAGTATAGTATCCACTGAGGGCTTTTGAGTACTGGAAAAAGGACGTGGCTGAGTTAGGACATTCCCGTACTCAGGAAACCACATCTAATATGATCAAGGGGGTGTGAGGAGGCAGACACAACAGCAAAAGCTTTGAAAAATAGGCCCGTCAACTGACTGTCAAGCATAAGTGGGTTTAGCGTTCATCAAGAATCCACACAGGGACAGGTTTGGAGCTTTTATGAAGCTGGTCAGATGACGAGCCACTGCAGCTACAGTAAAAATTGATGTTTAATGTTATTGTGGGGTTGCTATATTTAAGACACTTTGCACAGTTAGTGCCACCTCCTGCAAATACAGAGGAGATAAAAACCTCATAAATGCTATTCGGCAGGTGAAGTAAATATTAAAATTTTTAAATTTTAAATGTTTTTTTACAGAAACCTCCCAAAGACCGAATTACAAAGTACAACCCGAGTTGTAGTATTTATGTGCCATCATCGCTCAGTTGAGTTTGTTCATTTTCATTTTGTTTTCATTTTATACAAAAATTTAGTTTTACTTTGTTTTTAATTAATTTCAGTGTTAATTTAAGGCTGTTTTTAAATCATCATTTCAATATAGTTGTCTTTTTTTCAGGGGCAAAATTTTACAAGTTAAAAGTTGGGTGCTAAAAACTAAGGATGCTTTTTTAATGTTTCTATTTTAGTTTAATTATTTTAGAAAGTAAAGTATATTTTTATTTTATTTTCTAAAGTCTAGGTTTTATTCCCAAAAAGTTGAATCTGTTCATCTGGACGTGGCGTTTTTTAGTGGGAGAAACGTTTCGTTTACCAACTGGTAACTTCTTCAGTCTCAGCTGACTGCAGACTTCCCCAGCCTTATAAACAGTACATTTGCATAATGACAGAAACCAGCACCACTGACTAACAATGGGCCATTTGGTCAGTTTCATGATCAATGGTACCATTGATCATGGTTAACTCTTGGTTAACTCAAATGTATTTTTCTTTTTTTTAATGGGCTATATAAATAATTTTAGATTTTGTTTATTATGAATACACAAACACTGAGGTTGTCAAATGTGTTTTAACCTCCTGAGACAAGAATTTTTATTTGGGATGCATTTTTAATCCCAAATCATCTTTGAAGAGAAAGTAATTTTTTAAAGAGTATGTCCTCATTTGGGGAAATTGCCTTTATTTTACAGACACAATAAAGTCAACAAAATATAAAACACTTTATTGACCATAATGAAGTATAAGGTGCAGAAAATCCAAAAACTGATGTCCCAGTATGGACACAGGATCTCAGAAGGTTAAAAATATATAACAGCCTATAGCGTCATTATTATTTAGTTTATTTATTATCTTACCTTTCAAAACCAATTTGTCTTATGGATTTCTCCCATGAGGAACCTGCACAGAAACATATGAAGTAATTTAGTTAGTACAGATAAAGTCTGGCAAAGAAATGCACCTTCAAAGTTGATAATTATTAAATTATAGTCATTAAAAACAAATGTGGTCTAGCTTTTTGTGGTCTAGCAAAAAGCACCACTGTAAAAGAAAAAAAAATACAAATAAAAAAAAAAATCACACCAGTAAGAAGACATCACTTCAATAACTGTATCCAGTGATAGTGACAGCTCACTACTATTCACTATTACAAATAAAGAATCACAATCTAGCCTGTAAAACTATAGTAAGCATTGTTTGAGGCTCAAACGGTTCAAAAAATTAATCAGAAAATTGATTAAATCTTTTAATTTTACAGACAGGATCAGTCTTTGTGCTCATGTAATCTAAATGTGCAAACAAGAAAATAAGAAAACAAAAGCTTTGTTTCCACACTGCATTGGTTCCTGAACGTCACTCCAGCACCTAGAGGGAGATTTCCAGGTATTCAATTCATGAGCTGACAAGAACGAAAGAACGATGGTTATTTGGCCTCTACTGCCGTAGAAAACACAACATCAGAGTGTGACTCAACTAAATGACATATCAGTATAGCCCATCTGTTTTGTCTGTGTAGTTGGTAGTAATTATGTGCTGAACTTCTCCAGGGCAGAATTTAGCTCAGCACAGATAAAGCAGATAAAACACTATCTTTACCTTATCTGCCGTGTCACTACTATGCAACCCAGCTACTTTCAGCTTCTTAATTTTTTTCACAGGATTTCTTCTTACAGATTTTCTTGGTTGAAGTTGTCAAAACAATATTTGCAATTCCTCACAACCGTTTTTAGCATTTACAAATGTTTTAGCACATTTAGGAAAACAACTAAGCACAATTATCTTTCATTTGAACAATTAATTGGTTATATGTCTTAGTGATCAAAAGAGATTGTCTTTCTTTTCATTCAAATAGTTATAATCTCCAAAATAAATTACCATTATTCCATTCTGTATGTCATCACATGCAGAATAGTCCATGTAATTATGAAAATCTGCCAAGCCCACAGGAGTAAATTATGAGTATTGTATCTCTTGATGCATGCTCAATAATCCAGGTAAAAGAATCCCAAAAAGCTGAATCTGTTCATCTGGATGTAGCGTTTTCAGTGGGAGAAACTGGCTTCGGTCCTCAACCCGTTGGTAGGCAGCTCCAAACACCACATCCAGAACACTTTGGATTTCGCTGAGAAGGTGAGAGATGTCACTATGGAGGCAGATGAAACAATGGTCTCGTATAATGTTACATCTCTCTTCACTTGTGTTCCAGTTACTGAAGCAGTGGAGGTAGTTTGTAAGAGATTACAGGATGACCCCAACCTCAGCAACAGGACCACCCTCAACACTGACCAAGTATGTCTGCTCTTGGAACTGTGTCTTCAGTCCACGTATTTCACATACAAGGGCCAGTACTACAGGCAGAAACATGGGTGCGCCATGGGCTCCCCAGTTTCTCCCATTGTGGCCAATTTGTATATGGAGGAAGTGGAAAAGAGGGCTTTGTTATCCTATTCTGGAACACCACCGAGTCATTGGTTCAGGTACGTGGATGACACCTGGGTAAAAATCAAATCTCAGGACGTACCACAATTCACTGATCACATTAACTCTGTGGACAAAC
>VUQS01032711.1:0-13585 GCA_015108495.1 Heterochromis multidens
TGGCACCTGTTAAGAGACATGCTTACGAAGCGGATTTCAAACTCAAGGCTATCAGGCACGCAGTAGAACATGGGAACAGAGCAGCTGCGAGAGAATTCAACATTAATGAATCAATGGTGCGGAAGTGGAGGAAGCAAGAAGATGACCTGCGCCAAGTAAAGAAGACCAAACAGAGTTTCCGAGGGAACAAAGCGAGATGGCCACAGTTAGAGGACAAACTTGAACAGTGGGTTATTGAACAGAGAACAGCAGGTAGAAGCGTCTCTACAGTCTCTATTCGACTCAAGGCAACAGCGGTAGCACGTGACATGAAGATCACTGACTGATAATGACGAGAGAGATCCGGGCATGCTTGATGCTGAAATCGCCCAACTGTTTACCTCAGAACTGAGGATGAAGAATTTGATGGATTTGTGCATGGGAGGAATGAACTGAAAAAGTGAGTGTATTGTTTTGTATTTTATGTTACAACTGAACAATGTTGAGAGTTATTGTGAATGAGTTGAATAAAGTTTGACTTATCTGACTGTTTTGTTTCGCTGAATGCGCTTTATAATCCGATGCGCCTTATGTATGAAAGTAGACCCATTCATTGATATTGCGCTTTATAATCCGGTGCGCTTTATAGTCCGGAAAATACGGTATATTCATGTCCATTTAGTGTATTTGCTTTTCTAAGGAAAGCAAATCCAATTTCACCTTAAAATGCACTTTTTAGAAATCTAATTACTGTTAGAAAGGTTGGAAATAAACAGATTCCTGCAGCACCTATTGATCCACTTGCTCTGCAGGAAGAGTGACTAAATGTTATGTATCATCTAGAACGTCTATTTCATTTCACTGATTGGATAGTTTCAGCTCATATTAATATTCATATTTTTATCTCTGCTCTCTAAATAATAATTCTAAAGTTGGTTTTCTTTTGTTTTGTATTTCAGTAAGAAAGACATCTTATTTTTGATTTTCAGTGGATGAGTTTCTTACACTACATTGCATATCCTTAATAACCACTATCTTGTTACATAAACATAAAATTACAACAATACCTGCATCTGCCATTGTGGTGTTACTGGATTATTGATCTGTGGGATTTAGTAGAGAATGGTAGAAGTGTTGTGCATTTGGTTCAGATTGCTTTCATGATGTGTTTTGCATGTTGTTTGGATTATTTAGTTTAATTACAGTTAAGTTGCATAATAACAGGCGCACAGACAAACTCAGTGTGTTTCTTTAAAAAAATAAACTCATCATAAAATAAAGTTCATCAGTCAGCTTTGAAGCCACTTTCACTTGCTCCTCTTGCCAGGCTAAGAGCTGCATGTGTGAATAATATGAGGGGGGGGATAATGAAGAGGATAAGACGGTGAGAGAATTACAGAAGAGATTTGATTGAGAAATGAAGAGGAGATGTAGAGGGAAAAAAAGGAAAGGAACAAAGTTAATAGAGATGAAAAGCAAGGGAGTGCTACAGTGCCAGAGCAGGTTGGGGTCAGTGTGGATTTAAGATCAGCCGCAGGGATTATGCCGTCAGACAGGGTTAACAGCATGGAGGGGGCTGGTCTTATCTGCACCCTCAGCCACTGCCAATCCAGTGTCCCTTCTTCCGCCTACGCTTTCATCCAATGAGCGTCTGACACTGGAAGGCCAGAGCACTAAGCAGGACAAGGTTTGTCCGTGGAGAGATGTACCACGGATAATACAGAGGCTGTAGAAGCACTGGAGGACACAAAGACATGATGGAGAATATGTATGCTTGCAACCTGAGCTCTGCTCGGACGGCCGAAGGCTTGTCTGGACTGACATGACTTGGGTGTAAAGTATGATTTGGGAGCTTAAACTGCTGCTGGCATTTGACATTGGAACGTTATCTTTTAAGTTTTAACCTTAAGGAGTCCAAGGTATAGTATTAAGTAGTATAAGCTGTCAAAGTAGTCAAAGTAGTGCTTGCTGATATTTGAGACAGTGAAGGCAGCAGAGTAACATAGTTTGTAGCCAATCACATGAACTCCAGCCCCTAGTCGATTTAATGATTTGTGCTGTGTTGTGTGCTTTTGTATATATTTTCTACGTAAGGTTGCTCTCATGAGGACAGAAGGGAGATCAGACCAATATAAAACCACTTTTATTCACCAAAGTATGAATGTGGATTGAAACAGAAGTCTTGAGATGTTCATGTTTTTTAATTTACTGTAGGAGAGAGAGTACAGCAGAAGATGCTGTAGGCAGTAGTGTTTTAAAAAGCCTCTTTGTTTCAAAGCTAATCCCAGGCTTACAGGGTCTGCTTGTAGCCTTCATGTAGATGTAGATGTTTTGCTGCATGTCACTCACTGTCTGCAGTGTATGTATCACTTTCACTGTGTGGTATCAGATGTGATGTAGCTTGTGGTTTACTGTATCATGGTTGGACTGCCGTATAGTCTGTTTTGTTTTTTTTGGTCTGATATTTGACTCTCATAGGAATTTTTGAGCCTTACTATTCTATCAAAAATGTTTTGTTTACTTTTCTGAGTGACTACAAAATTGGTAGTAAGTTACGGCTTTAATTTTCTTGATAACGTTATCATGACAAAGTTGATCACCTTTGTGTTGTTTTCAACCATGACACACTGTAAAGCATTAACAGTGGTCAGAGTAAACTAATTTATTTATGTAATAGCAAGTCTGCTCTGAACAAATAAGACTAAGAGTCTTAGTGGCTCTTTGAGGCTGTATTTAGGCATAGGAGCAGCTTGAGCTAACTTCTGACATTGCTGTGCTAATGTTGTCGTCACAATGCAGAATATTCACCATTTTAAGCTTAGGTTCCTGTCCAGCTAATTTTTCTAAATGGCACAGAAAGTACTGAAGAAATTACAGTTGTGCCTTAATGATGGCCCTACATAAAATGCTAATGAATCACCAAAGATATGCCAGAGGATGTCTAGAATAAGGATGTCAAACTGATTTTACATTGTGGGCCACGTACAGCCCACTTTGATCTTAATTCAATTCAGTTTATTTATATAGCACCAAATCACAACAACAGTCACTTGAAGGTGAGTGTGAGAGTGGGCCGCACCAGTGAAACTCATTTCTGTCAGAAAAAGGAGTTTAACTACACATTTAATCACTAAGATATTTTAATATAAGAAAAAGAAGTGTAGTTTCAACAATACATCTCAGTTTTTCTACATGATAAAGAAATGCTACTTTGGGCGTAAAATGTAAGAAATAAATGTGTGAAATTACAGAAAAAGTTATGTTAGCTCATTGCGCGACTGTCCTGTAATTATAAAACTGAACATTTTTGTTAATTGACAGAAAATGTCTTTTTTTCTTTTCTTTTCTTTTCTTTTCTTTTTTTAATTGTGAACCCACTGTAAAAATCAGAAATTTCTATAGTAAATGGTGAAAAAAACAAAAACTTTCTGTTATTTAATTGTTTATCTATTACTTATTTACTTTGGTGTAGTATGAATGGCCATGGGAGAGGTCTTTATCAGCAGGAAAAGACGTAAAACCTATGAAAAAACAGTTAAGTTTAAAATTTATGTCGTCCTTCACATTTTCCAAAGCCATGCAGTGGGCCATATTGGAGTCTTGGGCAGGCCAGTTCTGGGCCCCGGGCCTTATGTTTGACACCCCTGAACTAGCATTGCTAATAAAACTGACTACTACTTTGTCTGAAATGCATCATCCTTGTAGAAAATATTTCATGTGTGCCTGGCAGACTGGATCTTTAGGTTAATGCCAAGCTTGAATGTGGAGGGGCTCTATTTGTTTACCCATTTATTGCGTTGAGATTCAGATTTTCTTTTTTTAATCATCAAGAGTCAGTCCTGGCTAGACTGGATATAACTGGGAAAATGACCCAGATGATGATTATATTTAGAAACTGTTTCTCATGTGACTCTAAAATGCTATTGGAGCAACCAAAATGGACATTTCCTCTGCAAGCAGGTTAATGAGGTCTGGGATCTGAATTATACATGCAGAATGTCTAATTACCTGCATTAATTAAAGCACATTTGAGGCAGGCAGGCAGAGCTCACATTTATCAGCTGTAGATTGAGTAGCTACCTGGGGGACAGATGTTTTGGAAGGGATTACACAAGCTACCTTAGATGAAATGTCCATGGACAGTTGGTAGCAAGGCTTTGCAAGATGCCAGCAGATTGCTGGAAGCTTTGGGAAGGTGTATAATGACAGAATGAATAGGACAGGTCAGATTAAAGATGCCAGAGGACTGTGAAAGGAACAGGAGCTGATAATGTGCTTCAGTTTTGGGTTTCAAACATAAGACCCAGTGCCAAGTTTGTTCATTCACTCCTAGATAAATATATCAATTGCCAGTCACTTTCTTTATATGAACCATACTGATGAACTTCATTACTTTTCAATGGCCTTCAGCTCTAAAATAATTTATCCTTTAAAAAAAACAAAAAACATTCAGCCAGATTTATAGCACTGAGGTAACATTTATAGGAAGTGCTCAGTGTGCTAAGTGCGTCACAGATGTGTCCCAATAAAGCACTTTACAGTCGGTGTCACCTGCTTGGTCACAGACAATGCATCTGGTTTTAGCTCTATTTACTGTACCTGTGTCCAGGAGAGGCACACGTTGCAATGCGGCATTCAATGGCAACACTGCAGCCTTGAGCTTTATGTGGCTTTGAATACTAAATCTTAACCTATGAATGCTGAAAATAGTAAACATGTTAGCCTATCAAAATCTTAAAGTTTTCTTATTTTCCTGTGTAAGAAGCCATCAATTTGAAATGAGCAGTTTTGTTCTTCCTGGAATAAAACAGCCGTCTGAGCAACAGTGTGACGACAAACTTCCTTCTGTCCTTGGAGCACCTGCTTTGTGCTTGTGTGTGTGTGTATGTGTATGTGTACACATATTTGCAATCTGTTGACTCTTTATAGCATAGCAGTCATGGTTTACAAGCTGTAGACATTTATGGTGTCAGAAAGAAGAGGAAATGCATACTTCGTTTTTTTTTTTTAAAGGGACATTTCACTGCAGTTAATGTGGATATTCATACCAGCAGCCAATGGTCAACCTCTTCTAACTCAGTCATACTGTTCCTAAAAGAATCTAAACAACAAGGTGTACATTGACTGTACAGACAGTCTCCTATTAACCCTGCCTGCTTACTACTGTGAATGCTTACAATGATTTATAGTCATTAACCTGATGTTGGACAGAATTATCAGTGTTTCCATCTTCAGTCTAACATTGCCTCCTCTCTGATTTCCATGAAAGAAGGAATTCAATATTCCCTCACCAATCATTAAAGACAAACATAGCTGATCACCCTAAGAACGGTTCAGCATGTCTCCATTTGTTGTTGAGATGTGCCTCAGGGGGCTCAAAAAACAACCAAAAACTGGCAGATTAAATTATCCCTGTTGTAGCTTGAGTGATTGAGTAATCATTAGTCCTCCCATGGAAGTCATTGGATTGATTGTTTTGTAATAAAAAAAAAAAAACACAAACGCACACACAAAAAACCACAGACCAATTAGTGAACTAGAACATATGGATTCAGTCACAGTAATCATATTATTAACAAAGAAAGTATTGATTTTCTTTTTTTTTTTTTCAGTGTGTTTTGGATTCACATTTATCCATCTTGTTAAACCTAAGCAGAAAAGAGCAAGCCACTGAGTCTCTCCACAGAAAGGACTCAAACTTTGAACCTTACGTACGTGAACAAAAACTTGCTTCAGTGCAAAGGAAAATATCAAAAATGTAAACTTTAATAACTGGCTAATCTCCACAAAACAGCTACTCAATGGACCTTGTGTTGAGATTGATTTCTTACTTTCAATGTCAAGTTTAATGTTCAGACTAAGATGTCAGCTAACTACTTGGCAATCATGTAATATAGTATTTGTAATGGATTGAAGCTGAATATGAGTCCTAATTTTATATCCTAATTTGCTAAATTACTCTTAAATGTTTTAACGTAGCTTTGAGTTCCAAGAAATAGACAGCACCGCCTCAGCATTTAGCAAACATAAACACTCAACAGTTACAATATTTCCCACCTTGCCTCGGCTCTGGTCGAGTAGTTGAATCGAACTATTATCTGGCAATTACATTACATTTTCATTCCCAGTGGCTCAGGGTCTATCATGCTGGCTAGCAGCAGCCCCTTCCACAGCAAGACTTTCTACCTTGCTGAGTTAACCACCAGCTGGAAGGCAGGAATATCAGTAGCAGCTTGAGCTTATTGTCATCTGGGATCTGTGGCTTATAAAAGTCTAATTGCATGGCTATGTTAAGTAGATTTGTTTCTAAGAGGAAAAATTGAAAGTTGTTTTAATCCACAATTTGTGTTTGTAACTTCTATAGCTGTTGTGAGAGGAAAAAGATCCTTATCATATACATTCCTGTAATTTTTCCTTCATCTGCTGATGCCAAAGGATTGAATAGAGACACTAAATTCAGCTGGAGAAACATTTAGACAATAATAAGTGAGACATCCCACCCCAATGACTAATCCGTCAGAGTAAGGTTGAAAAGCGGTGAAGTGTCCCTTTGAATCTGAAATAATGAATAAGAAATGCACCAAGAGATTGAGCTGAAGTGAAAGATGAGATGCGGAACATAAGGGCTGTTTTCAAGCTAAGATGCAGCTCCCCTACCCATCCAGAGGAGAGGGAGTGGGAGGGGCTCAGCTTATTCGTTATTAAGTACTTACAGGCTGCTGCTTTCATACACACTCGCAGAGCAGAGATTGAGTGAGACAGAGAGAGAGTGAGGGAGGAAGAAAGCAGTCGGCTGAAGGAAGCGTAAAGGAAAGCAACATACTGTACCGGTCCAATGCCTGCTATCTGAGCCACTCTGTGTTTGCGTGTGTGTGTGTGTGTGTGTGTGTGTGTTGCTGTTTGGGATATTCGCTTGCACACTAGCTGCGTGGGGCAGATCGGTCTGTTTCCCGATACCCTTCGACCTTCCACCTTTGAGTTTTCCTTACCCACCCCTCCCTCCTTCCCTCCCGCTGAGGGAGCTCCTGCCGGCCCCATGATGAAGGAGGAGGGCCTGCTGAGTCGTCGCCGTTTCTCCACGTGCGGCGGGACAGCATCACTTCGACCTCCACACCCGGACGGACGCAAACTTATCCGCAATGCCTCATTCGGGGGCTATAATGAGCTGTCACCCATCTCACTGCCAGGTGGGTGCACAATGGTGTGGAATTTCTTGCAAAGCTCAACACTGGGACGTGCAGCAGACTTATTAGTAAGCTTGCAGGTGATTGACTACTGACTTCTGCTACTTTTGTAAGTGTTTGGGCTGAATGTCCTAAATACAGTAGTTCTACTGTTGGTATGGGTTTACTTTGGTCCTGAGAGTTTAAAGAACCACCTTAAAATCTGTGCAAAAGGATGTATTCATGAAAGGAACCAGTTAAAACAATGATCTGTCTGGCTGCGTCATAGGAGGAGTTGTTTGTAGCTGTTCCAAAGGGAAACATGTGAAGGCAGAGTCAGAAACTTTTGGAAGGTGTAAGGCACCGTAATTCTTCAAATGGGAATAATAGTGCATGCTTTTAGGTTTTCCTCAAAGGCATTTATAGTGTTGGATGTGATTTTTCTTATTTGTCTTTATTCTCACACTTGCACACCCAGACAATCACTACATTAGTGTGTCAATTGACTCAGTGTAAAAGTAGTTTCTGACTTTTTTTGACCATCCAGCAAATACGTTAGTTGAAACATACAAAGACTCCAATCATTCTTTAGTAATTAAAGCAAGGAATTATGAGCCTTTTAAGTTCAAAGATAAGCCATTATCAAACACCATGTGACTTATTGCGAGTGGTTCTGAGTTAAACTTACCTCAGCTCTGAGGCACATTGAAGCAACTACCAATGGGAGCAAAGGACACTGTTGATTGACAATAACAGGGCTGTGAATAGATTAGAGAGTTATCTACACAACTGGTGTATTTAACACAGGCATCATTTCAGTTTGAAGTACTTTCAAAGGTGCAGCAAATGCACTGGTCTTCATCCTATATATGCATATATTTCTTTTTTGCTTGGTCATTGTTGTATGTCTTATCTTTTTTAAGGACTTCTTGCTTCAAGGTCTTTTTTTTCCTCTCCCCTCTTTCAGAGCACAATACACAGCCATTTATGGTGCAGTCTTTGCCATTGGAGGAGATAGGCTTCAGTTCAACTGGTTTAGCTTACACAGGTTCCTGTGATACCTCTATGAGAGTGCAGTGATAATCCTTATTTTTGAAAGTACACTTAATCCCAGAGAACATTTAGGATTAAATCGTTTTTGTGTTCATTTCTAAAATCACTTCCTTTTGTTTATCCTGCTGAAAAGGACGTAAACCTGGAGGCAGACAGCTGGCAGGCACCAGAGCTTTCAGAGAGTGAACGTCCTCTGTTCCTCCTTCACAAGTAACTGTTTTAACCTTTTATAATTCCAGGAAAGGCTGACTGTGCACAAATGCTTTTCAGCATCACAGTGTGATTCAAACTTTCGCAACCTGGCACGACCTCAGTCCTCTGCTGTTTTTTAGTGTGCAGCTCTTTCAGTTCAGCACTTAAGGCCATGTCAGTAGCTATGGTCATAGTCATGGTCTTTCTCTCCTCAGGCCCTTCGTGTCTGGGGACTTGGTCCGTTGACCTTTTGGCTACGAGCCTGCTTCTTTCCCCTTTAAACCAGCAGCTCCTCCAGCTACATAAATTTCTGGAGCAAAGAGACGTCGTCTGAGTCATACTCTGTTTCTCACAGTCAGCTCCCAGCCTTAGCTCCATTCATCTTTATTTTAGACATTCTGCTAACAGGCGCTGGCTTTAAGAGATACTGCAGGAGACAGCTGGTGCAGACGGGTTATACTTACTCATTTTCCGTGTTTTTGACAATCTCTTAATTTATCTGCATGCTTTTTTTGTACACCCACATTCTCCAAATGCCAGTTGACATGACCCTCTGAGGCTGTGCTGCATAGAAATCAGCAGATAGTTTAAAAAGTCAGTTATTCCTTGTACACTGGTAAATGTATGCTTGACAGTTGACTTGGTGACTCTAGCAATTTTGTTTCCTTTTGAGATTGTGGCTGTATATTTTCATTACTAGTAGAGACACAACATGTAGCAGCCATACCAACACAACGACAAAAGTTGACTTAACAAAACAGAGAGAGGTTAATTTATTAATTAATATTCTTTGAAGTTATTGGTCAAGCGGGAATGCCAAAATTTGAAGATGACAATTTTTTTTGAATGTTTCAACCTGTCACATGGGAGAATTTGCTTCTTTACTTTGTCTTTACATTATATTAAACTGTTTTTCAGACACAACAGGTGATAAAACTAATAGTTAGCTGCAGTCCTAAAATTCTGAGGGCTGTCACTGCTGATGAAAGCTGGGTCACTAAACAGCACTTTTGCCTGAGCCTTTAGGTGGTGCTTCAGGTGAGGAACAAGCTCCGGAAAATGCTCATAATTTTTTGTTAATTTTTTCAAAGTTTGGTATACCCACACTGAGTGACAAGATTTGACTTTGTCCTCTTTCACTAATTGAAATTAAAGGGGCAAACTAGGAGGGACCCAGCACACATCACATACATTAAAATAGCTGGCATGCTGGAAGCTTTCTAGAAGTGGAAAAGAACACGACCTTAAAAGGGGTGATGGACATATTGAAACTGAAGGTAAACTGCCTGAATGGTGACTAAGAGAGAATCTCAGCCTTTTATTAGCTTTTTTTTAAAATGTGCCCCCCCCCCCCATGACACTACCTAAACTTTCCTCCACTGTATGAGCTGACAAGCCAAAAAGTCACCTGCTGTCTGGGGAACAGTACCAGTATCTGCCAGTGCACATAAGCTCAAGTGAAATATGAATAGACCTTCACAAAACAGCAGCTGTGGTAATACAACCAGCTTAATGCCCTTTCTGTCATCCATAAACATCCTGTTTGAAATACCACCCTTTTCAAAAGATAATATGCTGTTGTCTGGTCTCATCAGAATAAAAGTACAGCCTTTTCACCATGGATTGGGCCGCTTCATCACAGAGGTTTATGTGCCTGTTTGTGCAGCGTGCTGGTTGGCTGAGGCTGCATAAGAAGCAGGTTTCAAGGCCAGGAACCAGGCCTGGAGATTTAAATGAGACTTGGGCTCAGCTGTGGATGTTTGACTCATACCTAATGCTCTAACCTTGTATTGTAACATTGTATTGTTTATCGGTCCATCACTAAGTGAGAGAGCACACCCTTAGTCTCTCAGTAGTCAGAGATTGAGTGCAGCGGAAATTGATTTAGAGGTTGAAATTGGGGCCTTGGTAAAACTAATAAGAGAGTGGAAAAAGCTGCATGCCTGTGATCCATAATTAGATGGAGTCCCTGCTCATCTTGAGGTCAGCATGACCTAGCATATTGAATGGTGGATATGATGCTTTTTTTAGATTATCTAGAGGAAGTGGCACATTACAGTATCTATGTATGTATATGTATAATTATGCTAATTTGTTGTAGTTTAAACTGGGAGTTCCTCTAATTTCACACATGAATAGTTTAGTTCAGTTGTCATGGGGAAGACTACTTAGCCCAAGAAAACATTTGAATAATGTCATCTGTGGCTCCTAAGGAGCTTTCCAAGGTCTCAAAAAATAACTCTTATAACCTCCTCTCCTCTCCTCTCCTCTCCTCTCCTCCACACACAGTTTTGTGCAGCTGAATTTTTGAAGCAGCAGTCTTGTTTTGGTCATTCTGAACAACAAAACAATTGAATAGCATCAGCTACAAGCGACAGAAGCATCTTTATGGATGAACAAAAAGCATTTGAAATTGAATTTGGCGCCGTGGTGTAGTGGTTAACACATTTGCCTTACATGTCACAAACAAGGACACAAACCCTCAAGAGCCTCAAGAGGTCACAACCTAGTGTACTTCTAGTGCCAGTCCCAATCCCAGATAAATGGGAGGGTTGCATCAGGAAAGACATCCATTGTAAAATCTGTGCCAAATCAAATAAGTGGATCCATCTGCTGTAGCAACCCCTTGGGAAATAAGGGAGCAGCTGAAAGTACCTTCCTAGTTAGGTGAATTCAATGACTGCTTTTGCCATTGCACTTGATGCTACTTGACAGATTTGTCCACACATACTAAATTACACTAAAACAGTATCCATGACATTTTCCAGTTGGTGTTTCTTTCCTTTCAGTGAACCAGACATCTTTCAATTTTTATGACGTGGCACCAATACCATAGAGATGCTGTTGCTATGGCAGGTTTCCCACAGTAGCAAACACTCAGGCAATTTGCTTTCCTAAAATTGAAAAGTCACACTGCTCACAATCTTTTCCCTCGATTTGTTGTTCTTAGCTCACCTGTTGCCATGGCAGCATTCATATTTCCTACCAGAATAATACAGCAGAATCATTGAAAGCTGCGTGTAAGTCGATTTTAAAGAAAACTGGAGGCTGCATTGATTAATCCTCTGGATCAATCTGGTTTTATGAGCTTAAAATGAACTTGATATAAATGTATGTGACGTGGTAGGAATCCAAGGTGCCTGCAATAAAAACAGTCTCCTTCTGGTGGGAGAAGCAGCTTCAATGTTGCATTAAACATGACTGTAGCTCAGGGTTGAGGTGCTAAACACTGTAACTGCAGATGATTGTCAAGTGAACTTTTCAGGGTCAGACCTATATCTCTGTGGATGTAAGCCGATAATGAGGAGTTTGCTTACGTCAAGTTCCTAGCAGTACATTTACTTTTTATATGTTTGAGGATCTCAGAGTTGCAAAGAAGTCAGTCATAGGAAGGCTGACAGAATTCCTCAATGAAGTGGCAAACTACATAACTAGGGAGGTTAAGTTATTCTGTGTTTTTGTTGTATTCCCCACTTTACTAATGTGTCTGCTGTCTGACGTACACTGTGCTTCTAATGATGTAGTCTGTGTTCATTCTGTAAGGGATATTATAAATGTGTAAAAGCTTTGGATTTAGCAGCACACAGCTCTTTCTGTCTTAGTCTCTTTGCTGTTTAATTCCCTTTTGTCTCACTTTCTCTCTCTTTCTCTCTCCAGTCTGTGATCTTTGATGCACAGTGAGATCTTTGCAGCTTCTTTCAGTCTGCAGTGGTGTGTTAGTCTCTAACACTCTCAGCCAGACACACAAACCCACAGTCCCTGATATTCAGCCACATACATACATGGATTTGTCAAATTTACACGCTCAGTGTTGTGACATTTCTTTGAAATTTTGTTGTCTTTGCATCTCACTTCTGTGATCACTTCTACATGTTTTGTATTTGTAGTATTTGTAGTCCTTTTATATAGTAGCTCTTTTGAAGCAGTCTTCTTGAAAAGGTTTTGAATAGTACAGAGGTCTTTCTTCTTGCAGCCACACATTGGTAATTTAGTTTCTAATGTGAGTATCGTTTAATATAAACTACGGCAGCAGTTCATTGGACTTTATTCCAAAAAGACTATTGTATTTTCCCTGCCATCAAAAGGATGCAAAACCTTTGCCAAAGAGTGATTTTTTTGTTTGTTTATTTATTTATTTTTATTTCTGAGATTGTCTAGATTAAAAGAAGGGGACATGTTACAGACAACGCTCTGTGCCCTAATGATATGACATTAATGAAGAAAT
Organism: Heterochromis multidens; assembly: GCA_015108495.1. Classification (NCBI taxonomy): domain Eukaryota; kingdom Metazoa; phylum Chordata; class Actinopteri; order Cichliformes; family Cichlidae; genus Heterochromis; species Heterochromis multidens. The sequence goes on from VUQS01032711.1 coordinate 12,613, forward strand.
ACAAAAACACTGCCAGGCGTTGATTTTAGATTAGCTCATTAACAGATGGGCAGTCTAGCAGGTCTCTGCCTGGGAGACAGGACTCTAACCTTAGTCAGCCCCAGTGGCATCTGTCAGCAGTGTCACTGTTGTATTTGTGACAGGATAACAGGCATGCCAATTGTTTTCCAGCTGATCTCTGATCTCATTTAACTCAAAGCTTTCCTGTTAATGTAAAACACATACAATTCCAACATGTGTTTTGTAGCACTACTTTGATAAACGTGCTTACTGTAAATGCATGTTCACCTTCAAGATTTAAGAAAAGATGAGCTCCAAAAATCTGCTGATAAATATGAAAATGACTAATTTCACATAATCTGAAGACATTTGTCAACAATAATTTATTTGTTTTTGTTGTTTTTCTGTCTTATTTTACCTTATCAAAAATTAAGCTCTGATTTTCATGTAAAAATTGAGTAAACTTTGCAAGCTGCAATTTTACTAATATTTCATTTTTCATTAGCCATATACAGTGGGGCAAAAAAGTATTTAGTCAGCCACCAATTGTGCAAGTTCTCCCACTTAAAAAGATGAGAGAGGCCTGTAATTTTCATCATAGGTATACCTCAACTATGAGAGACAAAATGAGGAAAAAAAATCCAGAAAATCACATTGTCTGATTTTTAAAGAATTTATTTGCAAATTATGGTGGAAAATAAGTATTTGGTCACCTACAAACAAGCAGGATTTCTGGCTCTCACAGACCTGTAACTTCTTCTGTAAGAGGCTCCTCTGTCCTCCAGTCGTCACCTGTATTGACGGCACCTGTTTGAAGTCGTTATCAGTATAAAAGACACCTGTCCACAACCTCAAACAGTCACACTCCAAACTCCACTATGGCCAAGACCAAAGAGCTGTCAAAGGACACCAGAAACAAAATTGTAGACCTGCACCAGGCTGGGAAGACTGAATCTGCAATAGGTAAGCAGCT
>VUQS01032712.1:0-13300 GCA_015108495.1 Heterochromis multidens
CCCTCACATATACTAATGTGCCACAAACAGGACTTTAATATCACCAACCATTCCCATGTTATTACGGTGTATCCATATAAATGGCCCACCCTGTACATATATACACACACACAAACACACACACAGACATACTTGTCTTGCTATCTTTGTGAGGACATCTCATTGACATAATGCTTTCCCTAGCCCCTTACCCTAACCCTAACCATCAAAAATGAATGCCTAACCCTAACCCTTAGCCTAAACCTAACCATAACCTAATTGTAACCCTGACACTAAAAGAACATTTTGAGCCTCAAAAATGCCTTCAACCTTGTGAGGACCGGCAAAAAGGTCCTCACAACGACAAAATGTCCCCACAAGTATAGTAGCATGCCAATTTTCGGTCCTCACAAAGATGTAAAGACATGTACACACACACACACACACATTTTTCCAATTGCCAACAAAAAGAGGAAGTGGGAAAGCACCGAATCACAGTTGACTTTGTTCATCTTTAACAATAAATGATGTAGCCTACTTCAGTTACTGGACTCGAGTGGATTGATAACAACTGAACAGGTAAAACAGTATGAAAATCCCAACAGTTACCAGGCTCTTTATTTCTTTTTAATCTTCTTTATAGTTTGTTTCAAGCTTCTTCTTCTTTTTTTTTTTTTTAATATAAACATGGTCACTGTGAATAGTAAGCTAATACTTAATCATGCCCACCAACATCTACCTGTTACAGTCTTGCTTTTGTTTGCTTTTAAACAGGCTTCTTAAAGTGATGAGGCCTGGGATCTATTGAGATTGTCATTGATGAAGCTGTCACTGATGAGTGTAAATGTTATAAAAAAAGCATTTAGACATAGAAAAAATGTACTTGAATGAATGTGTGTGTGAATGGGACATGTATTAAGTAGTATTAACAGTATTAACACTGGTATTATCATGGATGATATGATATGGCACAGGCCTATTTTCTATGCCATTTCACTTGTTTTTTTCCAAGGCAATTTCCTTTATCAACCTATATTAAAGAGGGACAGCTATTAAATATAGAACCATTTTCCACCCAAGTGGGTGTAACCATAGTGACTAAGCCAACAGTGGTATAAGGTTCAGTCTGTTATAGACTTCTGGTGTGGTGGTTTCTGGTTGAGATCCAGGAATCTGTTCTTCCAGAGGAAGGAAGCGTCGTTTCATTCACCGCTTTCTCAGTTCTTTCCCGATATTGTTGCTAACTGACTATTGAATCTCACCTTCCACACAACTGTGTTACACTCAAAGCTAAAGAATCACAGTTCTGCACCAACATGACATCAAGCAGAGCATCTGAATAAACTGTGAATCAGTCACCTCAAATATCCTTCACGATACTGACAAGGCCTCAGTGGTTGGATTTAAACAGGAGAAACAGTTTCAGTCAGAGTCAGTGCAGCATGACTGCAAATAAACATCGTTCAGGAATCATCATCTAATCACCAGTGGATTTCGACTCCCTACTGAGTGGGCCAACCGCTGTCATTAGTGTCTAATGAGCCGACACTACCAGTGCAGATTTTTTTTTTTTTATTATTTAATTTATTTATTTTTTATTTTTAACGGGGCTAAAATTAGATAAAAAATTAATGAGTTCATTGCATTTTCTGCAATAAGAAGAGTACATATTTGATCCAGCTTGAACCGTTATGGAGCCTACAGGGAAAGTTAGGGAGCTTAGTACAATCATTCTCCTTTCTATAGATCAGATTCTATAGATTCCTTTCTGGAGATCAGGTTAGTTGGTTAGTTTTTTTTCTGTAGCCAAATATTCAAATAAATAAAATATTCCATATTTATTTTATTTTATGTTTTGTTTTTGTTTTTTTACTTTTTACTTAGAAATACATTTTTCACAAATGAAACAAACTTAGACAGGAGCAGTTGGTCATAGATGTACTCAGAGTATCAAACAAAAACAAAAAGAGCAAAAACAACAACAACAACAAAAAAAAAGGATGTTACACAAATAAGTCGTACAAAAAGAAAAGTCCACCTCTCTTCCAAGCACAGTCTGTATTGCCCTTGTTACCTCCCCCTAGTAAGGTAAAATGACCAGGCAACTCCAAAATATATGGTAGTGGTCTGCCAGCTGCTCGCCACACTTCCACCAACACTTCACCAATTTTTTAAGTAAATAGATTGCTAAAGGTGCTATTGACATTAAATTCTCACCAAATGTCAGTAACAACCCATCCTATCCACACATGCAAAGAAATCAAACCATAGATGTCCATAAATTATGTGTAATAAAATGGAATGAAGAAGTTTAAATGCTGACAAAGTTATTTTGATGGAATTGATGTTTATAGTGTCTACACACATTTGTGAACTTGCCTGGCTATTCAAACTTAAGGCTATTGTAGCTTTCTCTCACACATAGCCCAGAAGAAATCCAGTTCAAGTGTAATAGCTACACAGTCATACTACCATTATCGCAACATGTCTGACATAAGCACCGAGACCGGCCATAAAAATGTCACCCGCTCAAGCTGAAGCTACAGAAACAGAACCTGCAGCAGATGTGGAAGGGCTACAAAGAAGTGAAAGAACATGAACCCTAACAGAAAAGGGAAGAAAACTTCAAGGAGAGACACTGAAGGGCATACAACATCAAAATAAAAATCATCTATGAGAAGTGAAGGTGTCAGGCGAGAATAGGCAAGGGACTGATGATGCCTCTGAGGATGAACTGAATGAGCTTATTGCGAACATGAAACGTACTTGTTCTGACATAAAGGCCATTTATGAAGAGTTACATCCAGCCCAAACCCCCGAACCAGAGTTGATACGTGCATATCACTCTCAGAATGTATTATTCAGAAAGGCAGGGAGTCAGCTTAAAGGGTATAAAGCAAATAAAGGCGAAGAACCATGGCCCGATGTTGACTCAATCTTTGATTCAAGAGAGTCCATATCTAAGGCCACTGTCTCATCGATCAAGAAGTGGTTCTACTCACTCAAAAGAATAGAGGCTGTGGCTGAAGCTGCTGCATCTCAGGAGGTCTTGGCAGTATTGGAATAACAAGAAACAGAAGAAACATAACTTCAAATGCTACAGGCTAAAAATAAACAATGGCTGACAATCTGAATCAGAGAACCTAGCCAGACAACAAGCAATCCATGATAAACGTAAGAAAACTCGCATGCTTAGAAGAAATGAAACAGCTGAATGCTGCTAGAACTTCAGTAAAGGCTTATGATGAAGTTGAAGACAACATCAAAACAACAAACTTGTTGTATGATATTGAAATAGCAGGAGAGCTGCGTGTTCCTAACCCCACAATCCCTCCAGTCACAACACGTGCCCTCCATGCCTCAAGTCCTACATTTGTACCTTATTCTCCACCAGTCACAGACTAAGCTCTCAATGCATCACACCCCTCATTCATTCATCAATCCCTAGCAGTTACAAATCAAGCCCTTTGCCCTCAATTGCGGCCTCAACCCCCTCCAGCCACAGAGTTCAGGCCTCAAGAGCAGAACAGCACAGATCTGGTTAATGTGCCAGCAGAAGCTATAAGCACATCCATCAGTTCAGTTAAAGAGAGAAGTATACTTTGTGTCCAGAACTCAAGTCAGAGAGATCAACCCACCTGACATGATTAAGACCCTTGAATCACATTTCACAAATCACACTGCAGACAATAACCCAGTTTCTCAGGAGGACCTCCTCTTCTTATCAAAAGTAAAGGCAGGTATAAGGCAGAAAGAAAATGGCCACTACGAACTCCCACTCCCCTTCAAGACAGACAAACTTAATCTTCCAAGAATAAACAGTGTGCAGTTCATAGGCTCAGCTCACTAGAGGGACGACTGAGGAGAAATGAACAATATTACAAGGACTATGTCAACTTCATGAATGACGACATAAGCAGAGGAGATGCTGAGAAGATGCCACAGCTCAAACTTGATAACCAACCAGCTAGGTACTGTATATACCACACCACAGCGTCTACCATCCCCACAAATCCGGGAAGATCCGTGTGGTTTTCAACTATTCAGCACACTGAAAATTCTCTAAATGACCAACTCCTGACTGGTCCAGACCTGACTAACACATTACTTGTAGTGGAGTTTAGAAAGGTATAACCATAATGTGTGACACTGAAAAAAAACATGCTTCACCAGATCCATGTTGCAAGAGAAGACCAAGACTGTCTAAGGTTCGTCTGGTGGGATAAGGGTGATTTAGACTCCAAACCTTGGATATACAGAATGAGGATACACCTGTTTGGGGCAGCCTCATCCCCTGGCTGCTCCAACTTTGGACTCAAGCATCTGGGATTGTAGGGTCATAGGAAGTTCAGTAAAGAAGCTATCAAATTCATCCAGGGAAGCTTCTATGTGGATAAAGGCCTAACTAGTGTAAAGTCACCTGCTGAAGCCACACATCTGGTGGAAGACTAAAGAGCCCTGTGCAGAACAGGAAATCTTCGGCTGCTCAAGTTTGTATAATGTATAATGATATAAGCATGACTGCAGCAATACCATCAGAAGAACATGCCCAAATCAAAAATCTGGACATGGCGAACATCTCCCAGAGCACATCCTGCCACAATGGGAATCATGGCTCAAAGATCTGCCTCACTTGGCAGCCCTGAAGATTCCAAGGAGCTACCTTTCATCAAGCTTTTGTGAAATTGTGCTGTGCAAAATTCACAACTTTTGTGATGCAAGTTTCAAAGGATATGGTGTATGCTCATATCTTAAAGCGCTAAGTGAAACAGGATCAGTTGTTCATTTGTCTAGGGGAAAGCAAGAGTCGCCCCTAACAAACAAACAACTATTCCAAGACTTGAGCTATCATCAGCTGTGGCTTCAATTTGCATTGGTGATGTCATCAAAAGGGAGCTTAAGATCAAAAACTTGCAAGAGTTACTGGAATGACTCAAAGGTGGTCCTTGGGTATGTGAACAACGATGCCAAGAGGTTTCACATGTTCATGGACTACCGCATCCAACTAATAATATCAAGCACAAAACCTGAACACAACCCAGCTGATTACACCTCCGGAGAATTGAGTACAGTCGCAATGAAAGCGTCTAACTGGCTGACAGGGCCAGACTTCCTTTGGCAGCAGAATCGTCCGTGTGAAGAGAGAATGGTGGGAGAAGCAGAAGTGACTGATCCTGAGTTTCGCAGATCACATTGCGTGGGGATGCATTCACACCCAATAGGTACCTGTAGTGTCTGTGCTGTGCTAAGTGGTGACGCGAGGTCGCCCGACACTGCCTCCGGGGAGGAGGAGATCTCTTGAGGTCTCGGGGTCTCCCAAGAAGGCCCCGCCAGGTCCAGTGATTCACTCAACGGGAGATTTCCCACTGGAACAATCTCAAGATGATCCTCTACGCTCAGCCTTTGACCAGGTGATGAAAACTGATGGTCAAATGGTGCGTCCTGATGTAGCGCTGACATTTCCGCACTTTTTAATGATTAAGGACAGACTGTATCAAGTGAGTCGTGACACTCGCACGGTGGAAGAACACACCCAGTTGTTAGTGCCAAAAAGCTCCTGGGAAATTATTTTCCAGGTGGCTCATTATAACCCCATGGCGGGGCACGTGGAATATGATAAAACTCTGGAGCTAATCATGGCCTGATTTTATTGGCCGGGCATCCGGGTGGACGTGCGCCGGTGGTGTGCATCCTGCCTGAAATGTCAGCTGGTGAACCAGCCGGCCATTCCAAAAGCACCTTTGCACCCATTACCTTTAATGGAGGTCCCATTTGAGCGCATTGGCACGAACCTCATCGGCCCATTTCACCGGAGTGCATGGGGATATTGTTTTGCATTAATTCTGGTGGATTATGCAACATATCATCCCAAAGCAGTGCCGCTGCGCAGCATTTCTGCAAAGAATGTGGCACAGGCTCTGTTTCAGGTCATCTCCCAAGTTGGCATCCTGAAAGAGATACTGACTGACCTGGCACTTCGTTTATGTCTTGCACATTAAAAGAACTGTATGAATTATTGGGTATTAAGTTGGTTCGGACCAGCATTTACCACCCTCAAACTAATGGGTTGGTGGAGCGGCTGAAAAAAAACCCTTAAAATCTATGATTCGTAAGTTCATTCACGAGAATGAACACAACTGGGATCGCTGGCTAGGCCCTCTCGTTTGCAGTGCGGGAAGTACCCATGGCCTCCACTGGATTTTCTCCCTTTGAGTTGCTGTTTGGCGGGAAGCCACAGGGGGTGTTGGACCTTGTTAAAGAAAGCTGGGAGGAAGGTCCAAGCCCAGCTAAGAGTGAAATACAGTATGTCCCGGACCTGAGCGCAAAGCTACACATGTTAGGGAGATTGTCATGGGGCTAGGCTCAGACAATTTTCACCGGGAGATAAAGTGCTTGTATTGCTTCCTGCATCTAGCTCAAAACTACTTGCCAAGTGGTAAGGACCCTTCGTGATCACACAGCAAGTGGGGAGGAGTTGACTATGAAGTGGTGTGGTCAGACAGGGGTGGAGCCACACAAAGAGTTCAGAAGGAATTGGCTGAGATGCTGAAGATGTGGGTAATAGAGTCACAAAGTCCTTGGTGTAGCCCCATAGTTCTGGTGGTAAAGAAAGATGGGTCTATACAGTACCGCAAAGTGAATGAGGTGTCAGTTTGATGCTTACTCCATGCCCCAGGTAGACAAGCTCCTGGACTGGTTAGGCACTGCTTGTTTGTTCATGACACTGGATTTAACCAGAGGCTACTGGGAGATTCCCTTGTCTCCAGAGTCTAAGGAACAAACGGCCTACCCCACTTCATACGAATTGTACCATTTTGTTACCGTTTCTTTCGGCTTGTTTGGAGCCCTGGCCCCTTTCCAGCTCCTCATGGACCAGGTGCTGCGTCCACATGCTGCGTATGCTGCTTCCTACTTGGATGACGTTATCATCCACAGCAACACCTGGGCGGAACATATGCACCGGGTGGCTGCGGTCCTGGAGTTGCTGAGGCAGGCAGGGCTCATGGCCAACCAGAAAAAGTGTGTGGTTGGACAGAGGGTGGTACAGTACTTGGGGTACCACTTGGGAGGCGGGCAGGTGTGCCCTCAGATGGATAAAACAATCGCCATCGCATCCTGCCCACGTCCCAAGTCCAAAAAGGAGTTGAGGCGGTTTTTGGGGCTGGTTGGCTACTACCACAGTTCGTGCTGGGCTTTGCGGAGCTAACCAGCCCCTTATCCGACCTCACCCAGAAAGGTGCCCCAGAGCTGGTACAGTGGACGGAGCAGTGCCAGGCGGCATTTGTAGGGTTAAAAAGGCTCTCTGTGAGGAACCCCTGCTCCACACTCCTGACTCTTCCCTCCCTTTTGTACTATAGACTGATGCCTTGAACAGGGGGCTGGGGGGCGTTTTGTCCCAGCAGGTAAAGGGGGAGGGGAGTGTGACCACCCTGTGGTTTACTCAAGTAGCTAGAGTCCTGCTACAACATGTTTATGCTGTCAAGGCAAGAGAACTGAATTCAGTGGTGAACCGCTTCACCCAATTCTCCTACTGGTCTAGAATAGAGAAAGATGTTGCCAGGCTCAAAATATTTGTCAGAGAGTTCAAAGGATTTCAGCTAAGAACAAATGAGTCAACTGACCTTGAAGAACGAAGAGAAGCGGAAATCGTCATCATCAAGCTGGTGCAAGTATTTGCTGAAGACATAAAGAAAATCAAAGGCCAGAAGGAAGACACCCTGACCTAGCACAACAGCTAGGCCAGTTAAAAGCTTTCTTGGACAAGAACGATGTCCTCAGGGTGGGAAGACGGCTGTCAGCCGTATATCATGATGTAATACATCCTGCAATACTTCCGAAGAAATCTCATGCGTCAGCCCTGCCTGTCAAGTATCATCATGAACGTATACACCACCAAGAAAGAGGCATGACCATGAATGAGTTGCATGCAAACAGAATATGAATCTTGGGATGTGGAGGTGCGGTTATGGCAAATCTCCCTGAAGAGAGAACTTACCATTAGAACCACCAAGGGGGGCATTCTGATTCCTTGGCATTTTAAAAATCCTGAAACTAAATTAAAACCCCATCATCTCATATTTTATGACTTTTGCTAAAATGGGCCTGTTCATCAAATACTGAATTTTGGGGTGTGTGGGATCAAAATAAAAAAAAATAAAAATTATGACCACTTACACCTAAAATTGCTGAGGACATCATTTTGACCCCATAGTAATTAATGTAAAACCACTACTGCGGCATGCCGAGTTGCCTAGCAACACGATTTTTATACACATTTTGACATGAAGGCTGCTATAACATAAGCCACAGCTAGCTAGATGTGAGTGATAAATAAATATATCTTGGACTGTAGGTTAGATAAAAGATGAGTAATTATTACCGGGCTGAGGATGTTATTTTGAGCCAGGGCACAGCAGGGAGTGTGTGACCGAACGCATGGGTTGCTGGCTGTTCAGAGCAGCAGGGGAACCATATCTGAACTGAACAGAGAGTCCAGAGTGTGGAGAAGTAATTCAAGCATCTGAGATTTCAAAAAGAGTGAAATCCAGAGCACCCAAACAGGTTTCAGGCCTGAGCAGGAGAGCTGAGGAGGTTAAGGGCTGCAGACTGAGGTGGAGCAGTGTGGACGCTGGATGAGAGGCTGCGGTTTGGTGATCAGAGGCAGATGTGGACAAGTTGATAAACTCCTACTGTTCTACTTTTACAATAATTATTTAAAATGTCTTTCTTACATTTTTCGTGGCCAGCTGTGAGGTCAGTTTTAAAATGTAGGCAATCCGCTGTTCAATCTGTTTCACAGTGAGCGCTCAGTTTTTACACCATCTTTATTTTACTGCAACTAATGCCATAAATTGCCACAAAATTCATTTTTACCTTTTCATAACGTTCTTCTTCTTTAATAATTACATTTTTAGGTGTGTTAGCTGTTGTGTTATTTGTTGTACCCTTTGTTTATTAGTTTATTCTAATGTGCATTTTAACTTTACGATCTGTAACGAAATGATCTAAATCATTGATAAAACTAATAAAAGCCCTAAAAATTCATCTTAAATACTTGTTTTGTCCAATCTTACTTAAAATGAGAAAAATTAGATGAAATTTAACAATTTCTTGAAGGAGTTAGGTTATTTGCCATTACTGCTGTTGTTGCAGGCGGTTCTAGGGAGTTTGGAATCCTGGCGGTTCTAGTGTTAAATATCCCCCCTTTCACTTACTGTGGCATTGATTGTTTTGGCTCCTTCACTGTGAAAGAAGGAAGAAAGGAAATAAAATGACACGGACTGTTATTTACCTGCTTATGTTCCAGAGGACTGCACACAGAAATGCTCGACAACTTGACAGACGCATTCATGAATGTACTTCAAGCATTCATAGCTATCAAAGGACCTGTACACCAATTAAGATGTGATAGGGAAACAAATTTTATTGGTGTTAGAAAGGAGCCTTCTGAGTTGCTCAGAGGAATGAATCAAAACAGTCAAAGGACACTTTGTTGTGAATTTGTGTTGAACGTTCCATCAGCTAGTCATATGGTTGGAGTCAGGGAGCGCCAGATTCGAACAATCCGAAGCATCCTGAGTGCAATGTTTAACAACCCTGACAGCAGACTCGACACCACAATTCTGAGGACATTTCTCTACAAAACAATGGCCATAATCAACAGCAGGCCACTAAGCGTTGAGCATCTTCAAGACTCTACTGGTCCAGAACCCCTCAATCCCAACTGTATTCCAACCATGAAATCATCAGTTATTCTGCCACCTCTAGCGCAGTTCTGCAAAGATGACCTCTATCTGAACTAAAGGTGGAGAAGAGCAGTTTTTAGCCAATAAATTCTGGCAACGATGGAACACCAACAAAAATGGCAAAAGACATCACAGTACTTGCAAGTAGATGACATTGTGATTCTGACAGCGCACCATAAAACAAGTGGAAGTTCGTCAGGGTTATGGAAGTTAAACCCAGTGCAGATGGCAAGGTGTGAAAGGTGAAACTTCTGGTCAGTGACACTATATTTGATAAAGGAAAACCACTCACTAGATCAGTTCACCTTGAGAGGCCTGTTCATAAGGTAGTTACCTTACTGGAGGCCAAATAAGTTCCAGATAAGGCTACACCATTCACACCTACAGACTCACACACTTTATTTCTTTTTAATAGTTTTCTTTTGAAGAAAATCTCTCATTTCAAGTCAATGAGTGATTTTGGTGGGAGTGTAAATGCATTATTTTATGTGACGCTTATGATGCAAACTGATGATTGATTTATAATGGTTACGTAATGTCATGAATATATAATTCACGTTTAAAATGTCTCAATTTAAAATGTGATGTACAGTAAATTCATGTGTTACAGTTCGTTTTGTTATTGTTAAGGGACTTTAAGATGTAAGGTAATGCGTATCATGATAATGTACTTGGGAGTCAGCAGGAGGACGTAAGGAGATCTCCCCCATGGACTGCAGGTGAGCAGAGGTCTCCCACAATGCTCTGCTATGTTGGAATCAATGTGAAACTATTGATGTCTGAAGCCAAAGCAGACAGTCAAAGTGACTTAAGGGTTTAACGACCTTTTTTCATGACAAGCGGTCAACTAGGTTTTTTGTTATTTTTTTGGTTATAAGTGCCTTGTATTTTTTATTTCATTTTGTGTACATGATAGGCACTGTGTAATTTACTAATGTGCTTTGTACTGTTCATTCACAAATACAGCTCTCACAGTGTGACTGACGTATCAAAGGCTTAAGCAATAAACAGGTTTCAAAGAACTGACCTATGTCTGTGTTGTGAAGAGAGCTACACTCTTACTGACTAAAATTTTTTTATGTAAAAATTTCAAATAGCAGCCAAGGGCTTAAGGGTTTGATGAAAACTTTTGTTCCAAAATGATCCTAGCATGCATATAATCTGCGTGTAGTGGTCTGTACCACTGGTCAGAGCATCCCATCGACTAGAGAGGACACAGCTGCAATTTCAAGCCTTGTGATGTTCAGTGTTCCCATATTTCTGCTCCTGTTGCAGAACACTGGTGGGGTCTACATATAAATAACACTGCTAAAAATATTACTGTATAAGTAATAGTTAACAATGTGACAGTACAAGCTCCATTAAGTGACACTTTCTATGTATTTAAAATGGCTTTAGTGTGGGCTGGAATTAATTTAAAAAAAATTTCCTTTAAAAGTGCTTCACTACATTTAACTATAACAAGTACCCATCAGTACCCACCCTGTAACCTTGTCCCCAGTTTGACTGGTGGTAACTTAAAGTTTTTGACAAAGCGCATTAGACTGCAGTAAAATTTGAGAATCAACTTGTGACATTTATTCACATAGCAGGAATACACAAAACACCCATCAACACCAACCTAACATGAAAGCAACTAGATGTTTCAAGTTAGCCACACTTCTATCTGTACTCCCACAGCATGTTACAGTGGTTTGCCCCAGGTCTTAAGCAGGTCACTGAGCTTACCTGAATAACCCTAACCCTCAATCTTTTGCCCCACAGATTTCAGATTATAACACAAAATAATAAATAAATCAATAGTTCTGAATTAAGTTCTTACTCCTCAGCTTTCCAAATCAGCTTCTACAAATGAAAATAATGCTCCAAAATATCAACTGAACTCAAGGATCAAAACACTAAATGTGTGTAAGCGCTCACTTAGCTTAGAACACCACTCATTCATGAATTAATAAGAACAGAGTAAGGTGAGGTGGCGTGATGGATAAACAATTTTTTCAGGACCGATTTTGTCTTATTTTTTTATAAGCGAAAAGCCTCCATGGATAGGCAACTGGATTAGTCAGAAAGAACTTATCTTCGCAAAGCAGTTTTTCTTATGCTTAGTAGGTTTTACTGCAAGTCTGCCCATCTTTTAGATACACTCCAAGATATCTCATCAGCTATAATAACTCACCCAACCGAGTTATTCTATCTTCAATTTTTCTTCAGACTTAATGCCAATCAAAATTTGGATGGAGCACAAATTAAGGGAATAGAAACAGGTGTTACTTCAGGTGATGTAAAGTGTGGCAAAGACTCGTCAGCACAAGTTGAAAAGGCTTCTTGATCAAAACATTTGCACTCCTCATGAAGTTCTTTGACTTTATGAATATACAAAGATCTGTATGAATAAACTCAGGCTTAGAAGGTAGAGCTAATTAAAAATAATGAGCTGCATAGGTTGTCCCTGAGTATCAGATATAATGAACCTAATCATAGTTAAACACAAGTTCGTCTGTAAATTTGTTCAACCAAAGCACTAACAAAATGTCTAATTCTTAAACTTTCTAATACATGAATTTAAATACAGAAGTATTTCATCCAAATAGGCAAGTCAGATTTTGATTATAACAAGTATAAAATAAACTATATTTTAAAATTCTCTATCCATTGACTTTGATTTTTATCTCTGTATTGTCCTGATTTTTAGAGTATTACCAATTTTCTTTTCACTTTAGCTTGAAATTACTGTGTGAAATGTGGAATTTCTGGTTTAATTGTGACTCAATAGCTCAGTGACTGTGACAAGTGGGGTTAGAAAGTGAAATGAGACAGCTGCCATCAAAGACAAGAAAATACACCAAAGAAAATGATCAGAGAGGGGGGCAGAGGATTGCACAGGTAATGGCTTTTTATATTTGACATGAGAGCAACATAATAGACTGCTGCTTCCATGACATTACCACAAAGATCACAGATAAGGAGCAATGTCTGTTCACAACAAACCCGGATATCTCAGATGAAACAGAACAGTGTTTCTGTTGACTTTCATCTCATCAAAATATTTGATACCTCTTGAAGTAACACCACAATAACCTTTTCCATTAAGGCAGGACATCACTACAAGAAGACACAGCTTATAAATCCAGCTTCTTGAACATTTTGTTTTTGTTTTTAAATGGCCAAGATGTCATGTTGTCTGGTTGTATGCTTTATTTATTTTTTGGGGTTTGTATGCTTTATTAGCACATTTGCAAATATACTAATAAAGGGCACACAGGATTTCATTAGTTCTGAGTTTCACAAAACAATACTTTCTGAAACTGACCAACATGCATCTATAAAACTAAGTTTGTAAAACTACTGAAGGCATTCTTTGGTTAATGATAGAACAGGTTTCATACAAAAATTGTGTCCTCCCTTGAGGGAAGATACTGAAAAGCTATTATAGGCATCTTAACTGCTCAGAATGGGCATTTAGAGGGGCAACTACATGAGTAAGCATGATCAGATGATGACTGTTACCCTATTCCTGTTATTTCAGATGTCCTGATTATCAAAATATCTACTATATTTGATTAAATTAAACCTCA
>VUQS01032714.1:0-13236 GCA_015108495.1 Heterochromis multidens
TGACTGCAGAATTCCCCAGCCTTATAAACAGTACATTTGCATAATGACAGAAAGCAGCACCACTGACTAACAATGGGCCATTTGGTCAGTTTCATGATCAATGGTATGCAATTGATCATGAAACTGACCAAATGGCCCATTGTTAGTCAGTGGTGCTGGTTTCTGTTATTATGCAAATGTACTGTTTATAAGGCTGGGGAAGTCTGCAGTCAGCTGAGACTGAAGAAGTTACCAGTTGGTAAAAGAAACGTTTCTCCCACTAAAAAAAAAAAAAAACGCCACGTCTAGATGAACAGATTCAACTTTTTGGGATTCTTTTACCTGGATTATTGAGCATGCATCAAGAAATTGTTATTAACATAAAATTGCAAACACTGTGAATATCTCATCATCTACAGTACATAATATCATCAAAGGATTCTGAGAATCTGAAGAAATCTCTGTGCACAAGGGACAATGCTGAAAATCAGTATTGGATGCCTGTGATCTTTTGGCCCTCAAGCAGCATTCCATGATTCTGTTATGGAAATCATTTACATGAGCTCAGGAACATGTCCAGAAATCATTAGAAGCTTGCACATCTGGAAAGTCAGCATCAGTGCTGAAAGGTATATACAGGTATATACATTTAGATCAACTTGTGCTCCCATCCAGTTGACGTCTTTTTCTGCTTATTTGAGCAAGACAATGCTAAACTCCATACTGCATCTATTACAACAACATGGCTTCAAAGTAGAAGAGTCTGGGTGCTGAACTAAAAGAAAAAGACCCAGGGCTGTTGAGCACCTAGAATCTTATATCAGACAAGAATGGGACAGCATTCCTCTCCCAGCAGCTGGTCTCCTCAGTTCCCCGATGTTTGCAGACTGTTGTTAAAAGAATAGGGGATGCTACACAGTGGTGAACATGGCCCTGTCCCAACTTTTTGAGACATGTTGCTGCCATCAAATTCAAAATGACCTAATATTTTTCATCAAATAATAAAATGTCTTAGTTTAAACATTTGACATGTTTTCTATTTTCTGTTTTGAATGAAATACGGGTCTGTGAGATTTTCAAATCATTGCATTCTGTTTTAATTTACATTTTACACAAATGTTTTTTTGGATTTTAGGGTTGTAGAAATTATTTAAAATTCCCCGACAACCTATTTTTTCCCATTCCCACCACTTTTTTTATTAGGATACCCAGCCCCTCAGGTTACATGGTATAAGGATGACATGCAGTTGGACAGATACTGTGGACTTCCTAAATATGAAATATTCCGCAATGGACAAAATCATTCCCTGCACATTTACAAGTATGTATATTTGAAAACGCTGTTTGTTGATCTGACAAGACTTCTTTTACAAAAATCTTTTTCTGCTGTAAAAAAGTCCATAATACAGATAATAAGTAATAAGTAAAACGCTTTGCAAACTAAACTTGTTTCTCCTTGTGTTTTTTTTTTTCTTTCTCACAACAATTGCTTGATATGATATTGATTTCCAGGTGCACTGTGGAGGATGCAGCTATATACCAGGCCTCTGCCATCAACAGTAAAGGTATTGTGTCCTGTTCTGGGGTTCTGGAGGTGGGTGAGATGAACGAGTTCAAAATCCACCAGCGGTACTTTGCCAAAGTCAAACAGAAGGCTGAAAATAGACGCAGGGAAGCAGAAGGTAAAGAAAACCAGGAGCCGATACGAACCATCAGTCCTGACCGTACACAGAGGAAACGCCGCTCGACAATGGAGGCCTTTCTCAGCACACCAAGCTCCATGGAGGATGATGGCAATGAGGAGAACCATCAGGCTGTTGCTCTAGAGACTAAGGCCAGGTTACAGAAGGCCACTGGGGAGGAAGTTGAAGAAAAGCCAATCCCAATCACTAATGGAGCAATATCTGGTTTATCTAAGGGACAGCCCCTTAATGAAAATGGCAGTAAGGCTGAGACATACATATATGACTCTGCCCAGAAGATTTTTACTGCACACCAACCAAAAACTCCCTTTGTCAAGAAGAAGATTAAAATTTCCAACAGTGCAAAAGTTGGAAAAGCAGATTCTTCAGCAGAGAGGTTGTCTGGGGAGAGAAGGCCAAAAGATGAGACTTCAGCCTCTGTAGCTCCGGCCTGTAAAGAGGCAGTCCAGATCCAGAGGAATTCAGATGAGGTTATGGAAGTAGAGAATATTTCTAGTTCATCAGTTGCATATTCAGAAGTAACAAACATGATAAAAGAAGATCAGAAATCAGCAGCCCAGGTGGGAGTGCTTCCTCGAAGACCTTCACAGGATGAAAAGAAATGTACAGAGGTAACAGTGGATTCACAGAAAGAACAGCTCACTGTGTCAGTGCCCCCTGCTGCGTTTACATTTTCAAGCCATCTTGGGTCAAGAACTAAAGGTGAAAATGCTACAAAATATGAGAAGGAAGCTGGATGCAATGACACAGAAGAAAGAAAGAAAATGCAGGAGCAAATTCCTTACATTACATCAACACAGCCACTGTCAAGTGTTAGATCAACACTCCTAAGCATATTCAAAGAGGACTTTCACGCAACAGCCATGGATGTTGATGTGAAGTCAAAAGCTTCAGCTGATGGATCTTTAGCCCACAAACACAGTGTGTCAGTGGATACACCTTGTGACAGTAGGACTGCTTTATTTCAACGTCCATGTGAACTGCCTGGACACCGGCAGTCTGAGAAGGAAACAAGCCACAGCCAAAAAAAGGTGCCTGTGTCTCAGCTACCCCTGCCAAGTGAGGTGAGGGAACCTTTTTGCATGAGCTCATGAGTGCTTTGTGCTGCCAACACCAGTCCCATCAGTAACACAAGCATCCCAGAGCTATTTATAGCATTTACAAGTATACCCCACTGGGTCACAAGAATTAAATGACGCACATGTTGACAGTTGCAGCAGGTATATTGATGTAGTGCATATGATATTGTTTATATTTTAAGTCTGAAGGTCTGAAAGTAAGCCTTTGCTACATTTTTAACATAGAAATTTATTTATTTTTGGTCATGTTATTATAAGAACTAAGCAGACTACCACTAAGTTAAAGTAATGATTCAGCATTTTGAAGAATAGCCTAAACTTTGGTTTATTGAGGGATCTGCACAACTCTCATGTCTGTCAATTAATATGAAGTTTCTCTCAGTTAGTCTAACTTAGCTGGGAATGGGTAGCGCTAGATCGCCTTTGTAAAATGTTTTTGCAGAGATTCAATAGCTGAGTTATAACATGTTATTCCGTAAGCTAGACATCCTGGCAAATGTTTCCTGTCAGATATCTCACTGCCAGCTGTAGCTTAATATCATTCAGAGTTGCATCAGTCTTCACATCCCGCTCTTCAGACACTTCTCCAGAAAACAAAGAAGAGGCATCCTCTAAAATTTTGAATCATTCTTTTACATTGCAATTGAATGGATGCTGTTGTGATCGAGACTTAATTTATAATGTTAATTTACTGCATTAAAAAGAAATTCTTGGCTGTGGAACAAATTTCTCACTGATTGTCAATCTTTATACTGCTTATGCAATCACACCAACCTCAGCTGCATAGCTGAATACTGACGGCACATATGACTGAGACAAAACACTGAATGGCTTAAGCGCCACTTAAAATAATTTGCATTCCTTTCCAGCCAGTCTTACACACAGAATAGCAACCTTCATTTTGAACAGGCCTCCCCATGTCAGACTTACAAAGGGGGTAAGAGAAAGAAGCAGAAATATAGAGCGATGCATAATTCTTTTGACTGTATAGTGTATGATTTCAAAAGCTTGATATTTTAAAGAGTAAAGTCTGTTAAGTGAGGTACAATATAGATTGAAATGCTGGATTATATTGGGTCATGTGATGGCTTATGCCATCCATGATCCAAAAACATGAGACACAATTAAAAGAAGTAATTCATCTCATCAGGAGACTTTAAGAAGAACTGACAATCAACAAACATGCTTTTGTGCCATTCTTGTGTTTTATTTTATTTGCTATGCTTAATTGATATCACACTACTTTGCAGTTTTTCATTATATTGGCAATAAAGTAGTCTACTGAATAATAAACAATACTTCCTAGTCTATACGTCAGCTCAAGAATCCCACTAAAACTCATGGGCAGCCATTTAAATTTGTTTGACATTGGCAGTAGAGCAGAATATCACACTAGCTATACCTTTTCTCCAGTTCATAAATTTCCTTTAGGTCTTTTCCTGTTTGTTGCTGGTTACACTGTTGCTGTTTTTAAAAATTGCATGTGTTTATCCATGACCAGCATAGCCAGGGATAAGGGAATATGTATTTACAGCTTGGAAACCTATGCTTGTATTATGTCCCAAGGTTACACAGGATCCCACAAAGATGAACTGGAATGATGCACCTGTCAGCCTTGAGCTACCATCAGACCGGTGTATGGTCAGCTCACAACAACAAAAGACTCCGATAGAAAGGCCGACCATGACAGATGACATCCATGCCCCGTTTGTGCACAGTGGTTTTAAAACCAACATTGACACAATGAAACCGGACACCTTGGATCATTCCAGGGACTCAAATGATGTCCTTTTTACAAACATACAGAAGTCACCCCTCGAAAGCCCAGCTGGTGGTGAGAACACTTTAGGGTGTAATATTTCATTCAATGTCCTGCAGAGCCAAGTTGATACAACTATAAAAACCCTTGAAGGGACAGAAATACAAGATGATGAGAAGGTTGAGGTCACTAAGTTGTTGGTACAGGATCACAGTGATGCCCCAGATGAGAAGATAGTTGAGATGGAAACTGAAGCTGGGCATATGACTGAACAAACTAAAACAGAAAAGAGCAAAGATGCAGGGAATAAAGATACTGGAGGAATAATTGTAGATGCATCTTATAAAGAAACTGAGCAGAATGAATGCATATCAAAAGTGGTGGAGAAATCTAGCTCAGACTTACAAAATTTGAAGGCAGATATATATCACACCTCCCCCTCGCTCTTTACAAAAACTTCAGAAAACATAAACTCAGTGGAACACATCAAAGACTTTCAAGAAATTTCAAAACCTGAAACAAAAATAATTTCTATTGCTGAACTTTTAAGATCACAAATAAAAGCTCTTGACTCCACATTAGTAAATCCAGTATCCATCATACCATCCCATGCTAACTTACTACACAATCAGAGTACGACAACAGGGGCATGCCAGGAATTAGTACTTGATGACAGAAAACTGGAGGTGAAAAAGTCAGTTCCTGACAGGGAAAATAAGAAAGGCATTGATGAAACTCCCCCCACAACCATAAAGGCAACACTTATGGAGGTTTATCATCAACTTTATAAAACTGACCTGGAGCAATCCAAGATTCAAAGTGCAACGTCACCACCTGTTCAGGCTTTGCAAAAACTTGGTTTGATCCCACCCATCTCTATTATAGACAGTGGCACAAATGAAGTCACAGCAGGACTTCACAGAAGTGGTGAAAAATATAATGAACGGGTCATGGACATTGTCCAGGAAACCCAATCATCAACTCTGGTTCGTCCAAAAAATTGCTCTGTTGCTGTTTCCCAACAAACAACCCCAAAACAAAATTTTCCCTCTTTGACTTCTGAAGTCGAACTGACCGATACACTTTCAAATCTATCTGGATCTGCCAGTCAGGAACCTGGGTCTCCACTTACAGTGACAAATATGCAGTACAGTATTCAAGAACCAAATATTACTATTTTGCAGCATACCAAAGATGAACCTGTCCACAGCAAA
Organism: Heterochromis multidens; assembly: GCA_015108495.1. NCBI lineage: Eukaryota > Metazoa > Chordata > Actinopteri > Cichliformes > Cichlidae > Heterochromis > Heterochromis multidens. Next base: position 5,735 of record VUQS01032714.1, read on the forward strand.
GACATGCAATTCACACAAAAGTTAGCTCCAGAAATTAAACTCAGCAGCACAAATGAAAGGGATTTGACAATAATTTCTAATCAGTGCAAAATGGAAGAACAGTATACAAATATAAGTTCTTTGCAGAGTGAAGAAAAGTGTCCCCCTGAAACTGGGTCTAATCTTCCACTTATTCAAAAGGAGAGTTATATGGTTAAGGAAGGTTTGACATCAGACTCCATAGCCAATCGAACTGCTGAACCTAGTCCATTGTTAAAGAAAAGAAATTGTGTTTCTCCCATCCCTTCTGCTACTCCACAAGAGCTGGCCTCTGGGGCTCGCCGCAAAATCCTAACACCCAAGGCCAAACCTGAAGAGGCCACAGAGGCCACATCACCAACTGATAATCAAACTCCGAAAAAGGAGCCATCTATGCAGAGCAGCAAACTTTCCACAACTTCTGTGACCCTCTCCATATCTCCAAGCCTGCCGCCACCGTCATCTCTACTTCAGCCCACAGGTGAGCAAACCTCTCTTCTAGAAAGGCGTTCGCCCATCTTGAGCAGAAAGAAGATGGCATCAGAAGCACCCAGCCAGCTGCATGCTGAGGAGATTCACACTGAGGGGAAACCTGAAAAGAAGGACAAGCATAACCCATTCAAAGGTAAAGAAAAAATACAGTCTAAATGTTGCCTGAAGGCCTCTTGCTTTATCAGAATTTACTCATGTGAGACAAAGCAAATGTTTTACTACTTTTTCATCCCCTGGTGGGAATATCAGAAAAGACACTGTGGAAGACAAGCAATCCATGATGCTGGTCACCAGAGAGATGTGATTCACAACCTCATTAGAATCTTACAAAAACAGAAGACTTTTTGTTTTTGCTATTTCTAAATCCAGTGTCTAAATGGGCAGCACAGTGGAACAGTGGAGCAGTGGTTAGCACTGTTGCCTCACAGCAAGAAGGTCCTGGGTTCAAATCCACCATCTGGCCGGGGCCTTTCTGTGTGGAGCGTGTTCTCTTTGGGTACTCTGTCTTCCTCCCACAGTCCAGAGACATGCAGTTAGAGGGGTTAGGTTAATTGGTGAATCTAAAAATTACCCATAGGTGCAAATGGTTGTGTGTCTCTTTGTGTTAGCCCTGTGACAGACTGGAAGCCTGTCCAGGGTGTACCCTGCCTCTTGCCCCATGGCTCCAGACCCCCTGTGACCCTGAATTGGATAAGTGGAAGACAATGGATGGAGGAATCCAATGTTTATTTTGTAAGATGATATCTTAAAGTAAAGCAATACTCCAGAAAGTTGAAATGTGGCCCTACAAAGATGATTCCTGCACTGTAACCTGAGTTTCAGGTTGCTTTGTATTTGGGAGCAGCTATATTTGCTGTATACAGGCCACTTCTTATAACACATATAACACACCTTTGCTATGTAATTTATATAGGAAAACATATAAAACTGGGCATGTATACAGAAAATGGAAAAGTGTGTCTGTTTTATTATATTTTCTGTTCTCTTCAGCTCCTCAAGTTATCCGTAAGATTAGAGCTGAAACTTTTGCGGATGCATCAGGACACTTAAAACTGTGGTGCCAGTTTTTCAATGTTCTCAGTGAATCGACTATTAAATGGTACAAAAATGAAGTGGAGATTGCTCAGGTTAAAAGAAAGTAAGTTCTCAGAGTGTTCTTTTTGGAAATATACTAAATTCTTGATAATATACTGTAGATTTAGGTCTTGTTAAACATTTTTATAATATTTCTTATTTGTATGTCTTCAAGAGCAGGGGATGAAGCTCAGGTCAATCTTGCCATTGTCCAGGCATCATGCAAAGACTCTGGTGTTTACGGATGCTCAATCACAAATCAATACGGGACAGACTCCACAGACATTCTGCTCAGTGCAGATAGTATGTACTATTTTAAAATACATTTGGAGTAGTAGAAACTTAATATCTTAATTTTTCTTTGCATTACTTGAGCACAACATAATTGCCTTTCTGTCTTCTCTCTCACTGTTTTGCAGTCTTGACTGGACTGTCCCTACGCGAGGACCTTGGGGGTAAGATGAGGCTTCATATGTTAAGATCACTGTTTTTTTCCTGTGCTTTTCTTTTCTGACTGTCACTCTTATAATCTTGCGAATGCAGTTGGGGAGGAAATCGAAATGACACCCCTAATATTCAACAAGGGTGTGGCTGATTCTGGTGTCTGGGGCAACAAATTCTTTGGCCGCATAATGATGAAGGAATCTCATATTGGAGATGGTTGTTCTCATAAAGTATGGAGGGCAAAAGTCATCTACGGTCTGGAGCCTGTGTTCGAGTCTGGTAACACATGTATCATTAAAGTACGCAACCCAGTCGCTTATGGAGGCAAAGAGGAAAGCTGTCTTTTAGATAGAAATCTGGATATCGTCAAGCAGGTACATAAGAAAGAACTGATGTCATAATTTTTTCATGCCTTCGTAAATATGTCACTCAATAAACAGCAATTCCAGCATTAAAGTGAATCAAGTGTCATTTCTGTCACCCTAACAGGATTACTGTGGCACTAATCCAATTAAGATTGAATAAATTGTGTAGGCAGAGCTGATGTTTATTGGCTTTTCTCCAATGTTCTACATACAGGAGTGTAAAATTCAGAACTTGGCTCGGGAATACTGTAAAATCTTTGCTGCAGAGTCAAGAGTTATAGAAAACTTTGGACCCTCTCTTGAGTGAGTATACTCTGTTCACTCTTGAAAAGGTTATAATGCTTTTGAATATCTGTCTATACAGCAGGGACTATTAAGCATCTCCTACACTTATTTACACCCTGACAAACTTTGTTAAACAGGGTGATTCCAGTCTATTTGATGTACCGACCAGCAAATGCTGTCCCATACGCCACAGTGGAGCTGGATCTCACAGGAGTGTATCAGAAATTCTCTGACCTGGACTATACAGGCAGAATAGACATGAGGACTGGGTCTGAGGTGGAGCAGAAGTGCTGTGCCCTGCAGCACTGGATCTTTCAGTGGACCAATGGAAATCTGCTATTCACTCGGCTAGAAGGTAGGCTTACACATGAAGGAAGAGTTCATGTTTTTCCTGTAGTTGTTGCTATAATTAGCAATATACCTATGGTTTGGGACAGACAATTACCAGAGGCCACTTCTCTACTTATGTCCTGGTTTATCCCACAGCACAACATTCACATTTACCAAGTTTGTGTTAAAATCTGCAGCATATTGAAGATCCAGTCAGCATATGAAGCTCAAAATTGGTTGAAGAATTACAAGCTTTTTCTTACCTTATATGCCAAACTTGTGCTTTCAATAGTGAAAGGATACTTCAGTTTTAACGTTTTAATTTAGAGAGTAGCAAAAGTATCCCAGAGATTTTCAGGTCCAGTGTGCACCATTTATTTTATGCTGATATAGTTTTAAGTTGTGGTATTTAGAAAATATGTATGTTTTTCTTTCACATGTCTAAAGCTGTAGAGGCTGTTTAAATTGTACTTCTTTCAATCTGAATATATTACATGAACAAGTAATTTTGGGGTGTCTTTTTGCAGGTGTCGACACTAAGATCACCAATGTTGGAATTTCAGTCAAATCAACAGGGTTAGTATTTTTTGAATTGCGTTGTTTCTGTAAATTATACTGTGAAAACCTCATTTTACAGGTAATTTACATTTATAGGAATCACGTCTGTTACATTTAGTTTTGCTCTGTGTTGTGTGTTGCTACAGGCATCAAGGTTTATCTATCGAAGCAAATCCCAAAGTTTTTGAGCAGTTTGTCTCGCAACACAAGTGTAACTACTTCTGTGGTCTGCTTGGCCTGAGGTCACTGAAGGTTATGGACTCTTTACTGACACCAGCAAAGCCAAAGGGCTCCAGGAGTCCCTTACTTCAACGCAAGATGGCTGCGGGCTCCTCCAGCCCTCAAACTGGCAGGAAAGCTGCTGGTAGCCCCAGATTGTCCAGGAAGACTGAGCAAGACGGAAGCAAGACCCCCACAAAACAGAAAGCTGCTGATGCTCCCAAAACAATTAAGATGGCATAGAATAAATATCTCCTAATGAGACTTGAGATGTCACATATATTTACAGAAAGCCCAGGAAGAGCTTGAGGAAAGATGGAAGCCCTGGCACCTCATTCAAAAGTATAAATCTTACAGAGACAGGAAAATATGTTTATTAATGCTATAACTCTTTACTTTTAACAGCTACCATTCCTTGCCGTTTAATGTTGACTGATGCATTCATCTACTGTAGTGAATCCTAGGGCTAAAGCTGTTGTGTAATAAGAAGATTATATTGTTTCCTGAGTTTGTGTTTTATTAATCAAGTACCATAGGTCACAGATAGTGGATGCCTCTCTCAGGTCAGTGTATTCATACTACGTGAATGTGAGACACTTTGGACTGAAGTGGCATTGTGTTGTATGTTGTCTATGCGTAATTCTCACCTTTATTCTTTTGTAGTTACATATATGAAGTCACCAAGAAAAACTTAAGCAGGATATGCATTAAGCCAATCACACAAAGCAGGTTTTAAAGGCTGAGAGTAATCAGCCAGTTTTCTTTTTCAGGAATGTATCAAGCCAAATGTAGCTTTACGTGACACTGTTGTACAGTGGCTAATGGTGCTGTGCTTCTATATTGTAACCTGACATGTTTACTTGCTATTGTAATTTGCACTGCATTTTTAGAAATTGCACATTTGAATGCAACTGGCCGTACAATAAAAGATACAATCTTGTATGTTCTGAGACGCTGTCTTACTGCAAAATGTGCCTTTTAAATTTGGAGTGTCTCTCTTACAAATTTGCCTATTATGAAGTGGGCTGAGTAATAAAAGCCATTTCACTCAGTCTGACATCAACTTTCACTCATTATCATATATGTATTTTATCTAGAAAGATTAGTCAGATATTATCTCAGTGACTGGTTATCAAAGCGGACTGTGAAATCTCTGTCATCATAACATGCAGTTTTTAATTACAACATGGGAACAGCTGCCAATTTTAAACATTTTTAAACACTATAGCTTCATTTTTCTTACCTACAGCAGAAAATGCATGAAACTAATGTACTTTGGTTGTAGTAAACGCTTGTGTTTCAAGTCACATTAGTGGAGCATCAATGCACAGCACATCTTGGAATGAGTAAGTCATCTAAGAACTGATGGGACAGAATCTAAGACAAAAGGCACTTGGTGGCAAAAGTGTGCATATACTGTATGTGAAAAAAGCACAAGTCTATGCCAAGATCAACTGTGTTGTAATGCCTATGGTTTTTCTGTGTTACAATCAAATGCTGTGTCTGCTATAAAAGAGGATAGTGTTCAGATTTGGCCATTGCATGTTTAATAGGACTACCACTGAGGGGCAAATGTGATTACATTCTGTAATATCTGTAAAGGGATCACACAAGCAGTGTGTGTTTACTACGTGAAAGGCTAACTTCATCACGCTAATCACATTTGATTTTGTGAGTCATTGCTGATGTAAGTGGTGACCTCGCACACAAGTGTGAACAGTGCTGGAAAGCTAAATTTATGCCAAAAAGTGTCACTTAGTGTCACCTCTGATGTTGTCTAGTAGCACGAGAGGGTTAGAGGTTGTCACCAGAGGGGAGAGATGACAGACTTTAGTGTGAAGTAGCTGATGCTTTTGTTATACATTTCATACTTCCTACACGCTACCATGCATCTACTGTGTTAGCACTATGACAGTACAAGAAGCCTTTTCATTACATTTTTGGTCTAATAGCTTCCCATTAAGTGCAGCTTTAATTGTACTAAAGATACAAGTGACAATATATTTCCTTAAAGCCTGTTCATCAACAGTGTGTAATAATTAATACATAACTTACAGCTGGCTGGCTGTAATATGTTTATACCATGGAAATAAACAAAAAGGCATTTGATATCCTCATAAAAAATAGAGAACTATACAGAAACATGGATAATGGCAATAAGAGACTTTCCAGCAGGTTTGGGAAAAGGAAACAATCTTAACAATGAGAACAAATTTGACATTATTTAATGTCAAATAGAACAAAACTGACTGACATCATGGCCTATGAATCTTACAGATTAATGAATAGCTAGCATGTGTCCACATGACACTGAAGATGGTCTGCTTCATTCATTACTTTATTAATTTAGCATGCATGAAGTGTGACTGAGGCGTGGTAACAAGATGAGGAAGACACAACACTCCTGCCACCTACTGTTAGTTCAATCACCGTGCTCTTTGACAAAAAATAAGAGAAATAATAAGCACTTTCACACTGACATTAAATTTTTAACTTGACATTTAAATGGTGTCTCTGTTAAACTTAACTAACTTTTAGGTGAATGTTTGGCTTATCTGGGCTAAAATGATAAGTGTTTCTTAGTGTTATTGCCACATTTGTTTGGACTAAATACTGCTGATTACATTTTTATGCTACTTGAGAGGGTTAGTAAATTTTAAATACATTAAATAATCATGCTTCTACCACAAAACAAACTGACACTGAATGAAAAAACAATAATTAAAATCAATGTTGTTTTAGAATTTAAGTAAAATCATCTTAATTCTGGCAAGGTTCTCTTTGTAAGATCTCTGTGAGTGTATTTGTTTAGCATCAGAAAATTATAAATACATTAATTCAACTGTTTCCTACAAAACATTAAAAAAGTATGAGTGAGGTGGGAAAATTACAGAGAAAAGATGCACTGACACTGCTCTTCATGCTGCACTGAGTAGCTCTGATAAAATGCAATAAAGAGCTGGATCACTAAGCGTGAACTCAGCATTAATACTCATGATATGACACAGTAAATGAGGGAATTCTTAGTCACAAACTGTAGAAATTTTACTTGTACATTTAAGCCAAAGGAAGTTCCATTTCATTTAATAAGACATAATGTTGAGTTAATGTGAAGATCTTGCACTCAGCACCCAGATCCTTAGCACATTAAACACATTTGAAGCGTCTCACACTCTGGCTCATTATGTGGCAATATATAAAAATATATTGAATTATATATTCATATATAATTATATATCCAGAGACCTGGAGGGGCGTGATTGGGAGGAACGGCCTGCCTGATCTGAACCCGAGTGGTGTTCTGTTATTGGACTTCTGTGCAAACCACAGTTTGTCCATAACGAACACCTTGTTCGAACATAAGGGCGTCCATAAGTGCACATGGCACCAGGACGCCCTAGGTCGCAGATCGATGATCGATTTTGTAATCGTATCATCAGACCTGCGGCCGTATGTTCTGGACACTCGGGTGAAGAGAGGGGCTGAGCTGTCAACTGATCACCACCTGGTGGTGAGTTGGATCAGGTGGCGGGGGAAGATGCTGGACAGACCTGGTGCGCCTAAACGTATAGTGAGGGTGCACTGGGAACGTCTGGCAGACGCCCCAGTTCGCGAGATCTTCAACTCCCACCTCCGGCAGAGCTTCGACAACATTCCGAGGGAGGCTGGGGACATTGAGTCCGAATGGACCATGTTCAGCACCTCCATTGCCGAGGC
>VUQS01032717.1:0-12846 GCA_015108495.1 Heterochromis multidens
TCCCAGCCTGGTGCAGGTCTACAATTTTGTTTCTGGTGTCCTTTGACAGCTCTTTGGTCTTGGCCATAGTGGAGTTTGGAGTGTGACTGTTTGAGGTTGTGGACAGGTGTCTTTTATACTGATAACGAGTTCAAACAGGTGCCATTAATACAGGTGATGAGTGGAGGACAGAGGAGCCTCTTACAGAAGAAGTTACAGGGCTGTGAGAGCCAGAAATCTTGCTTGTTTGTAGGTGACCAAATACTTATTTTCCACCATAATTTGCAAATAAATTCTTTAAAAATCAGACAATGTGATTTTCTGGATTTTTTTTTCTCATTTTGTCTCTCATAGTTGAGGTATACCTGTGATGAAAATTACAGGCCTCTCTCATCTTTTTAAGTGGGAGAACTTGCACAGTTGGTGGCTGACTAAATACTTTTTTGCCCCACTTTATGCTTTGGACTTGACTGCATTGCTCAGAATGAGAACCTTAGATGTAAAACTCAGCCCTGGCTGAATGATTCTATTAGGACTGTCAGGAAAGCTGGGCACAGATGGAGGAAGGATAAGCTCCAAGTATCATTAGAGATTTTTAAGTCTTGCTTTTTTAGTTTTCTAGAAATGGTTGGATCTGCAAAGGCGGCATATTTTTCAGACTTGATTTCAAAAAGTCAACATAAACCAAAGTTTTTGTTTGATACGATAAATTCTAAGTTCTAATCTTAAAAAATTCCTGATGCATCTTTAAAAAACTGAGAAATTTTGGGATTTCTTTCTTAATAAAGTTGAAAATATTAGAGCAATTATTTTAACTTCTGGAGTTATCCCTTTGTTTATCATCTGGTTACTGTCACCTTTGAAGATTTTAAAACTGTTTCCTTTTCCCATTTGTCAGACTTGATTTCTCATATGATGTTTTTCACTTTGGTAACAGATGCTGTTCCATCTTGGTTTATTCAAGAAACTTTTAATGTTCTCACAAATATAAATGTGAGCCTAGCTTGTGGCATAGTTCCTGTGTGCAGTAGTCCAGTCATTCTTAAAGAAGTAGTATTTGGAAGTGGATGTCCTGAGTAATTATCAACCTATATCAAAACCGCCACTTCTGGCTAAAGTTCTAGAAAAAGTTGTTTTTATTCAACTGTCATCCTTTCTAGGCAAGACCAATATCTATGAGTCCTTTCAATTAGGTGTCAGGGCCTTCCACAGTTCTGAGTCTGTTCTTTTGAACAAAGGATATTCTACTTAATCCTGATTCTGGTGGTTGTTCTTAGTTTTGCTGGACATGAGTTCTGCTTTTGACTCTGTCGATCATGATTTAGTCATTGAGCATCTGGAACATTGTTTAGGAGTCAAGGGTTTGGCTCTTAACTGGTTTAAATCTTGTATTAAACTCAGGACTTTCTGAGTTAACATTGGAAAATCACTGCATCAGCAGTTATGACATCTGGGTCTATCTTGGGGCCTGTTCTTTATTTCCTTGTACATGCTTATCTGTCAACATAACATCTCTTTTCATTGCCATGCAGATGATTTACAACTGTATTTACCTTTGAATCTTGTAAATCACGATTCCATACGTAGGCTCAATGAGTGCATCTTAGATGTAAAAAAACTGGCTGTCCCACAGTTTCCTACAGTTAAACGAGTCCAAAACAGAGGTCGTATTGTTTGGCCCTCCACTATTAACTGAGAGGTTGAAAGATAACCGGGGATCTTTAATTTTATTAAAACACAGGTTAAAAACCTTGGGATAATCTTTGACACAAATTTGAAATTTGACAAACAAATCAGTGCTGTGGTCAAGAGCAGTTTCTTCCAGCTCAGAACAATCTTCAGACTAAAATCTTATTTTTTAACCATCAGATCAGAAATGGGTTATGCATGCTTTTTTTTTAACATCTAAAATGGACTATTGTAATGCAATGTATACTGGAGTTAGTGATCTCTTGCTTGTTTACAATTAGTCCAAAAAAAAAAACAACTCTTGACCATCCCATGGTCCAATCTTATGTTAGAAGGGGTCCTGCCTTTGCTGTCGTTGCACAAGACTCTGGAATGATATCCCAAGTGACCTCAGACAAGCATCAGCTGTGACTGTCTTTAAAGCTAAAGACATACCTTTTTTTTCAAACTTTTGGAAACTCCTGATAAACTGTTACTGGAAAATAGGCTGTTGTTGTGTCTTATTTTATGTAAATAGTGTGAATTTTTAGAAACCGTTTTATTTATTTATGTTTATTTATTTAATTTTTAATTGTAAAGCACTTTGGTTTTAAATGTGCTATATAAATAAAATTTACTTACTTACAATGGCCTATTACGCAAAAGATCCCCAGTTCGAGATTAGGAGAAGACATAAATCTCTGGAAGGGTTGTGCCAGGAAGGGGATCTGGTGTAAAAAAAAAAAGTGCCAAATCTAAATATGCACTACCTGCTGTGGTGACCCCTTATGAATAAGAGAGCAGCTGAAAGAAGCTAGCTAACAATGCAAATACATAAACAGTCACTTGTAGTAAATGATTAAACTTCTGACTAAAAACTCCACTAGGTTTACAAGAAACCATCAATCAATTACAGTCCACACAGCATTATCACCACAGATTAAATTTTGCTGCTTGAATGGCCAGGTCACTATGCTACATGGGAGCTTTCCCCTCATGGCTGAGAGGTTTGCTGGATGAGGATTTTGGACAAATTAGCACACTGTTTATTTGCAGTTTATGCATCAGAAACTGTTCCATAAACTAAATTTTTTAGACATAGTTTTGAGAGATATTTGCAGACAGTGAAGTTAAAATGACAAATGCTGGGAATATTGGAAAGTTTGGGTCTTCTTGATTTTTTGCTTTCATTGCTTGGCTTTTTTTTTTGCACTCAGCCATGATGCTTGGTCTGCCAACGTTTCGTGTAAAGTGTCACATTTTTTCTTCATTGACTATTCTGACACACCAGGCATAGTAAGCATTCTGCTACCTCCTGCCAGTTAAAAACAATGTATTTCAGCTTTGCAAACAAAAATGATGAGTGTTCATTACACTGGAGAGCAGGGAAATTAGATCCAAGCACAAGTGGTCACTTGAGCATGTGAAAAAACATTCAGGTGTGAAGAGACGTGCTTAGTTGTTCACTTGTGACTGGCTCATCTTAAACACATGTTAACGTCAGGTGAGAATAGCAGTTTTGATTCCATTTGTTGTTTATATTTTCCACTGAATTTCTTAGGACTTCACTCCAGAAACAATCTGGCTATAAATCCTCTGAATCACCTGGGAAGGAAAAGGAAACTTTAATTTTTTCGTACCTTCTTTGGCGCCAGAACACATACATTCATTAGAAAAGACCAGAATAAGATCAATTAAAGTTCTCTTTGATGACCTTGAACATCAAGACCATCTAAATTTGCAGGGGACGTTTCTTGTCATATATTTATTCTTAAAATATTTCATGATATAAAATGTATGTAAATGACTAATACTTCTGCAGTGCTTCCTCTGCTTTCCTTTTCTATCTCACTGTATTCATCGCCATCGGAGAGAAGCTAGATTTGTGCAAAAAAAACAAAAAAAACAAAGAAAACCCCCAAAAAACACAGGCACAAAAATAAATTAAGAGATCAGAACCCTTAGAGAGGAAATGAGTCAGTATTCCACACCGTGTACAATACAATATCATAGCAAATTAGCAGATTTCAATGGCTTCCACTGACTACCATAGATTTACAATGTTCAGTTGGCTGCACATCAGTCCTTAATAAATTGTGTCATTTTCCTTTTTTTCATTAATGGTTCTGATAGACAGTGACTTGTAGATGACCATGAAAAGAAAGCGGCTACTGAGGTGTGAACAGAAAACCTGGGACTACGAGCCAGCAGTAATGAGAACAACAGCATTTGTTCACATCCTACTAAACTGCCATTGTGATCACATTTTAAGTCCAATAAGCTTCTCTACAAAGGTACAACATATAAAACTGTTAAATATATAACTTTTTAGGGCCTTTCAAAATACATTTAATGACATTTCTTTACTCCTTCTTTTCAGACTTAACAGCATTTAATACTCTCTGTAGATATTTATCATTTCTCTGATATGATTTGCACTCCGTATCCATGATCAACACGACATTTCTTCCTGTAAGCTGTCCCAACTGTAGCTACTGAAAAATGCAAATCTGATTTTTTTCTTCTTTTTTTTTTTTTTTTTGATACACAGTTATACGTATGTAGTACCTATATCTCCAGTTCCAAAATACAGAGGTGAGCTTAGTCTGAGAAAAAAATGTCTGGAAAGTTTTAAAAGTACTCCTTTGATTGTGTTTGGCACATACGCCGCCGGCTGCAAAGGTTCATTTTGCATCGGTCTGCTTGTGCACCGAGTCTCTGTGGGGGCAGTCGTTGGTCGGTGGTGACACACAAAGCATGTTAACAAAGTTTCTGTGTGTCTTTGCCAGATGGTCCTCTCTGTCATAATGATCATATTTGTTGTTTTGCTCTTTGGTCTATAAAAATATGGGAGGTTTACTCCAGCAGAAGGCCTATTCACAGCAGAGTGCGCTCAGTTTGGTTTTTACGGCCTCGCAAGATGGTCCGAGAAGCATCACGGTGTGTTCTGTAATGATCCCGTCTATGCTCTGGAACTCCTGCACTAGAGTCTAGGAGAGAGATGTGGGAAATCCCATATTAAAAGCAGTTAGCAGCTCCAAACAGTGGACTTCCAATGAGGCAAAAAACCATTCATGGGATTTTAAGGTGTCCGAACCTCCGTGGCATGAGCATGTGCTGCTAAATTCACAGAGCAGGCAGATAGAGTGGAGAGGAGGTGGACGCAACGTATTGACCCAACGACAGATAGCAGGAGGGAGCAGTCAGAAACCCGCAGTGGCCAGTCACAGGAAACAGGAAGTGTTTTATAGCAAGTTTGTCCCGTGTCATGGGGAGAGCTGACTGCCTCAAACAGTCACTCCCTGGTTTTCCCGTCTCTGGCTGTGTTACGAGACCTGTGAATCAACAAGAACAAAGCAAACATGAGAAAACTGTTTTAGCACTCAGTCACAGTCATTCTCAGCTCCAGAGAGAAATGTCTGAGGATGTATTGTATCAAAAACATTTTGACTCAAATATTTGCACTTCTATGGCCAGTAGAAAGAAAATGCACTTTGTGTTTTTGAATACTCTGTAAAAATGAAAGCAGTTCTTCTAGTTTAACAATTCACATATGTGACATTGACTTTTTGTTTGCCGTAGACATGTTCTTTTTCATTGAAATAAGTATTATCATCTCCTTTTAAAGTTTGAAATCTGTTTATTTACTTGATTGCCAACAGTTGCATGAGAAGACTGATATCACTCTTGTATGTACAGTACTGTGCATAAGTCCTTAGCCACCCCTCACTTTCTTTATATTTTGCTAGGAAAATGGGAAAGAGGTGCAGAGATTTATTGAAACATGTGCAAAGATAAATGGAAATACAATATATAAGGCAAAAACTCCATTGCTCTATTCTCTGTCAAAATGATCGCACACTGCTTCAATAATGTTGAGGTCCGGGCTCTGGGGAGGTCAATCCATGACTAATAGTGTTCCATTGTGTTTTTTTCTATCCATGTATGCGTTCCTACATGGGCTATGTCTTTGGGATCATTCGGGATCATTTGGGATCATGCTGAGAAATGAAACCATTGTCAGTGATTTTCAGTCCAGTTCTCATGTAATTTGGCATACTTCAGCATTTTCTCCATGTTTCCCTTCCTTAAGAATGGCTTCTTGACAGCCACCCTTCCATTGAGACCATTTCTGAAACAGCAGATGGATCAACTGAAGGGCCAGCTGCATCTCTCGGGTCTTGTTAGGTATTTACTGTGTTTTTTCCTTTTTCTTCAGAACATTACATTCAGATACTGTTTATCTGTTGTAAATATTTTTTAGACCTGCCACTTTTGTCCTCCACTTGTCCAGTTTCCTCAAATTTTTAAGGATACACTGCACATCATTCGGAAATGTGCTAAGTTTTGTTGCTAATATATCTTTGGGAATCACCTTGTTGGTGCAAAAATACTATTTTATTTACTATCAAACTCTGTTATCTTTGGCATTTTTCATAGATTCAACTAAAGAAATGGGAACAAATTATGTGTTTCTGCGACAGGCTGCTAGCAACAAATTGGTTCTTTGCTAAGTTGTCTGTTATTTGTAGACACAACACTGGTTCATCACTTGAGTTAGCTGCATTTTTTATACTTGAATGATTTATAGGTCAGTATTAAGTGGCCTAACAAACAAAAAAACATTCCTCTGAAAATGGTCAGGTACAAGGACTGGACTGAAAATGAATGAAAAAGCAGCCAATGTCCAGGGAAAAATTTTAATAAACTTTCAGAAAGCCCGGAGATATATTGCTCAAGACCACTTTAAGAAATTACAAGAAAGTCTGTTTCTTTGGAAGGAAAATATAAAGAAATGAGGGGTGGCTCAAGACTTTTGCACAGTACCGTACACTAAATGGAAAGCATTAACTAGGTTAACAATTAATTTAGCTTATCAAAAAGACTATAAGCAGAATGAAATGGTTAGCCTGGTTCTGTCCATATATTTAAAAAAATCACATACGAACATCTCAAAAGCTCATTAATTAATAAATATATAAAAATGACATTCCACTATTTGGAAGTTATTAGATTATGATGGTGATCTTTACAGATGTTGCTAGCTTATTTGTGTGTGTTCTTGCTAAGCTAAGCTAGCTAGCCTCAGGTTTAGTCTATTTAAAAAACAAAGAGCAGACGTCAACTGTTCACCTCCTTCTCAGTCATAATGTTAAAAAAAAAAGCAAAGCTAAGTGGCTGCTAACTGAAGCGTAACTTTAACAAAAACATGTGAGAGAGATATCTCATTGAATTCTCATTCAGGGATCATTCTCAGTATATCAGCCTATTCTTCTAAAGAAAAAGATTTTTGCAGCCATTGTGTTGATATAAGCATCAGGCATGCCTATTGCTCCTTGCCAGACTAGATGTTAATTATAGGATCCTATGAGCGCTTTACGAGTCAAATATTTAGAATTCTTCAGGGGGTATAACCCAGCAACAAACAAGTCTCACAGTGCAGACACTGAAAAACAATTAATCTACCAGCAGAAAGACAAATCTCGAAGCCTCCTCGCCATCTGGCCCCCGCCAGTCACACAGCCAACTTGATAGAGGTGCTGATGCCTTCCAAGACATTGCCACTGAAGCTTAATTCATAATAATGAACTCTTGATGATTTCACAGGGTGCAAATTACCATGAAAGGGGCAGGTGTTGAACGGGGTTCTAGCATGTATCACAGATGACAATGTCTTATGCTCTGGGAATAATAAACATCTCAATGAGCTCGGGCTTTAATGGCGATAATGTCATGGTTTTGTTGGAGCTGGGCATGAAATGACCCAAAGGTTTACTTGGTTAAAGCAGGGCCATGACTGTGCTAACTGCTTGACTGTGACACCTGCCCAAAACAGGCGTTTAATCCTAGCATAATAAGCATAGTTTCTCTCTGTGCCTCCTAGTGGGCACACAGAGACTACAGTGCAGTAGTAAGAAGCCACTGGTAAAATGGAAGGAGGATAAATTAGTTGCACAGAAATGTGGAAGAAAAGAAATACAATGCAAGTGATTTCAAGTAGACACAGCATATAGACACGGTCTTGTTTTATTCAAGCTGCTGCTCCATAATTTGTGTCTACCATGGTGATTTTTTATATTGTCTTTATGTTTTGTTTTGTTTTTTCTTTTTTTCTCTCACACCCACACTGTTGTGAACGGTTCCCCATAAATCTCACACACAAGCCTCGTCTCAGGGAAATGCAAGCCTTCCCATTTAAAAACAGGAGCGAATGTCAGATGAATATGAGATGAATTTGCCCTATGAATAAAATTCACAGGCCTTAGGTGATTATTACTCAGAGTTTATCAGGAAGCAACTATGCAGACAGCGAGCAAATATTTTACACTCTCGTGGCAAAAGAAAATGCAAAATTGAGGGAAATGTTATGCAGTTGTGCTCTGCCTATTGAACACATGGGCAAACTTTTAGGACAGCGGCCTTGCTGTTCAAATGAGAAAGGGAATTGGACTTTCGATTGAGACTGATAACTGCTGGGGGTGTCATAGTAACAGAAGGGGGCGTCGTGGACTGAATCCATCTGTGTTAATGTGTAATTTGTGCAGCCTTCTCTTGTTATGGAGCAAGCGGGCAAACCACTCGATACATATCGATATGCGCCCAGCAGCATTCGATCGAGGACGTGGAAAACATTTGATTTCAGGGACGGTGCAGACTGTTTCCTGTCTCTAGGCCACAGCTGAAGCACTTTAATGCATAAATGAGAATGTGCATACATATGTGGTGGCTTTCGTTTGCATTGTACTGCTCTAAAGAAAAGTATATTTACAACCCATGTGGCGTCGCTCTGCAGCTGGGAGTTGAAGTATTGAAAGCGAATGCACCCAAACATATGGCACTGGCTTGACATTTCTTCTCTTTGTGAACTCTTGCTGACTTTCCTCGAAATGTCACAGCCCTGTGACCCATGGTGAACAAGTCGGTGGGCGCGCATGAAAGAAAATTGATCCATTTTGCCTATCCGCACTCTTTACTGAGACACTGTTGGATGTGAATAATGCGAAATCTCAAGCTTTGCTGAAACCTTCCCCCTCAACTGTCATTCCAAAGTGCTCCTGCATTTGGATCACCTCACTATGCTTGTTTCTAATACTTGTCTCTGCCCTCGCTGTTTAACATTAAGTCTTGTGCAGCTGAGCACGCTCTCTCCTCAGATTTCAACACGCAAACGGCACAACATGATTCCAGATGAATATTCATAAGTGAACTTGTTGGCTAGGAATGATCCACAGGTTAATAAGGGACGGGAAATCACTCATTACATGCTGTGAAGTTGGATAATGCCTGAAGCAGATGCTGAGATCAAAATACATGAACATGTATGCATGCGCCTCCAGACACTAGGCCCCATTCCACATTAGGAAAGAGTTCAAAGCTATGTGTTATGTCATTATCAACCCTTTCATACTGCATTTCTTCAGAACATCAAAGCAAACACAGTTCACTATCTGCATTCTGCAATATGATCAGAACTTAATGCTCAAGAGGGAGTATTAGAACAGATTTAACCATGGTGGCATCAGGCTGGTGACAATGTTGCCAACATGTTCTTCAACACTTTTATGTGTAGACTACAGCTGCTCGTAAAGCTACTGCGTTGCGTGGCTCTGTATGAGATCAGCTGCTTGCAGGCAATGTATAATTGTCCTCTATCAGAATATATATTAAAAGATCAAATGTTTAAATCCAATCTCAGATGGCCTCTTGTGTGAGTAAATAGACAATAATCTCTTTGATGCACTGTGCAGAGACCCAAGTTCACCGCACACATTCCACCCTGTTTCTATTTATAGCTCCAAATCTACCAAAGACTGAAAAGCAGCAGGATCACATTTTCCCTCAAAAGCGAATTATAACATAGGCCATAAATGCTGACAATATTGACCAAAAAAAGGGCCTGTTTTTCAAAGACTCCATGAGAGTGACCATTTTTATGGCTTTGGCCTTATCCCTTTTTTATAATGCTGTACCTTAAATTTACTACATGGCTACTCTATTTCCCGATCACTATTTATTAATATCAGAGTCTGTCTGGCGCCTTGTTTTATTTGAGTGCACAGCAACCATCTGACACAAGACTTTAAAACAATATACAAGGCATGCCAATAAAGCAGGCTGAAAATACACTGAGGGGGTTTTGCTGCACACATGGATTTTCTCTGGTTAAACACACACTAGGGAAATTGTCAGCTTATGGTAAAATACGTAAGCCAAACAAGGATATCAAACAAGCAGACGGTCGCTTAAATTGTATCAGGATTTATGTGAGTCTATGCTTCCTGCTGTTTGTGTGCTCTGCTAAAGCTGAAAAATGAGGTTGTGTTATAATGATTCTAGAAAATTGGTTGTAATGATTTTCATACGCTTAAAAGACATTTGACCATGAGTAACAGACAAGATCAGTCTCCCCTATAAGGCCATGTGCAAAACTAGCTTCATTATAAGATGTCACAGATAGAGCCTAACTAATATATCACCAGGGCCGACATATCGGCTGATATTAGCTATTTGCAGATATATTGTTATCTGCATTTATAATGGCTGATTGGGCAGAGCCTAAACATGTAATCCATGACTTGTTGTGACAATAAAAAGAGATTATTTTTAGCGGCTTTATAATGTAATGGTAAACACATTCGCCTAACAAGTGTAAGAAATCTGACAAATCAAACATGCAGAGCTACCTGCTGTGGCGACCCCTAAGGGAGCAGCCGAAAATAGCTTTAATTTTTAAACTGCATTGTCATTTTATCTTATTAAGGACTCGTAAATAATGACACGTACCAAAGAATATATCGGATTTTTTAATAACCCAGTATCACTATTGGTCTTAAAAATCCCATATCAGTTGGGCTCTAGTCACAAATTAAATGATTTCTTGATCCTGATTTGAGGGCTTTATCTTGTACCTTACTGCCTCCACAAGGCCCTTGGTGCTCTGTAGCTGCTTGTGTTGCTTCCTGCCTTTGCGGGACCAAGGTATGGGTGGAGCTGTTGTAATGGTGGTGGTGGTGGTAGCTGGATTTTGGCTGTCTGTCAAGGGGTCATCAATGCTCTCCATAGTGCAAGAGTGTCGAGGGGGACTCTTGTCACGTCATAGAGCCTGAGGGGAGAGAGGGACAGGGCAAGGCGGTATGGTTATAAAGCTCAGTGATGCAGAGTTTCATTTCTATTTCTTTGTTTTTCCAGATTTAGACACAGTCACAGCACCACCACCGCCACTACCACCATTACCAAATTTATCTTATTAAGGTGTCGTGGAAATGTGCCTGTTTGGATTTGTCTAAACATGGAGAGCTATTCTATGCATGTGCTGGGAACTGTTTTTGTATTACTTGTGTTCCAGTTAAATATAGAAGTGTGGGAGTTAAATAGGGTCTGATTCTGCGTAACAGTAGCCCACATGGAAGGAAAATAGCAAGAAGCCTTGTGTTTCTCCAGTGATTTTTTTTTAATATGCTATAAATGTATAGCACTGATTCATTCATGATTCATTATACTGAAGTCATTTGTAAATTTATGTTCTTTATTTAACATAATAAGCTTTATAAGCATTTATAAGTGTTATGCATTATACCGTCTTTTCAGGCCCACTACAGCATGGCTGTAGATAATACTGTATTATTATATTGTGAAAATATTAGTAAGTCTTTCCACCACTTTAGTCCTGATTATAGTATCTTAATAACTACTGCATGAATGATTCTTAATTCTGGTGTAGATTTTTATGATCCCAGGGTTTGGAGTCTGGTGATTTTGGTAAACTGCTTTTTTCCTGCAGCACCAGCTCGTTCCTATTCCCAGGACATTTAATATCTTTTTTAAAAGCCTGTGGCATCTAATAGATACACATGAGGCATCCTAATTCATCAAATACAGATGGTTACAGAAGGAACCCCTGGGATCACATTTAAATGCAACTTAACCAAGTAATTTTTGGAGTTTAAAACCAACCTCAAGTAGTTTTTGGTGCTTAAATTTAACTAAGTAGTATTGGTGTCTAAACAATGCAACATTACCAGTGATGCTATAGTCGCAATACACAAAACAGCGGATGGGGACCAAAATTATTGCAATTCAGTGCCTTTGCAATGGTTCTTTCAAAGATGGGTACCAGGTCTGTGACCAATCGCAGTCAGATGCCATCTTCAAAGTGACTTTGGTGCATCAAGATGGCGATAAAATTGTCACTCTGCATGTAATTGCCAACTTGACCTCATTCAATCACTGGAACCTTCCAGTTTAAGTATTTCACATTATTGTATTTGCATGTTCAATCTTTTTTTGATAATATCGCAATTAACTGTGACAAATTGGCAAAAATTGCCAATGTATTGTTGTCTACATACACTGAAATTCACATTAAACAGAAATTCACATTAACTACTTACATTCATAATCCAGAATATAATCAGAATACAACCAGTTTGCAACCAGTTGAGTCAAGTTCTCTATCGCAAAGAGACGTGTTGTAGAGGAGTTGCACTCATTGCCACAGGCTGACTCAGACTGATTGCAATATGTTGCCAATCTGTCTGCATTTATGAATTAGACTGCAATTATTTGCAAGACTTCACCAATCTGTCTGAGAGTGATTGCAGTCAGTCCGAATTGGACCACAGCTGTTTGGAAACGTTTTGCCTCCCACCAGGTGACCTCTGCAATTGTGATTGTGATTGAAAGTGATCACACGGAGGTTGCGGGTATTGCACACTCAGCCTCTGGGTGACCACTTGGTTGCTGCAACTACAGTGCCTTGCGAAAGTATTCATCCCCCTTGGCATTCGTCAGGTTTTTTTGCCTCACAACGTGGAATCAACATGTTTTGCAATGACATTTCATGTGATGGATCTGCACAAACTAGGCTGTGTTGGTGAAGTGAAATGAGAAAAAAATATAGAAAAATGAGTTTTTAATAAATTAAAATCTGAAGATTGGCATGTGCATAAGTATTCAGCCCCTTTGCCATGAAGCCCCTAAAAAGTCCTGGTGCAACCAATTTCTGTCAAAACACACATAAATAGTGAAATGAATTCCACCTGTGTGCAATCAAAGTGTCACATGACCTGTCAGTATAAACAGACCTTTGCTGAAAGGCCCCAGAGTTTGCAACACCACTAAGCAAGAGGCATCACACCATGAAGACCAAGGAGCTCTCCAAACAAGTCAGGGACAAAGTTGTTGAGAAGTACAAGTCAG
>VUQS01032718.1:0-13649 GCA_015108495.1 Heterochromis multidens
CTGAGTTGCATCCAAAGAACACCATACCTACTGTGAAGCATGGGGGTGGAAACATCATGCTTTGGGGCTGTTTTTCTGCAAAGAGACCAGGACGACTGATCCGTGTAAAGGAAAGAATGAATGGGGCCATGTATCGTGAGATTTTGAGTGACAACCTCCTTCCATCAGCAAGGGCATTGAAGATGAAACGTGGCTGGGTCTTTCAGCATGACAATGATCCCAAACACACCACCCGGGTAACGAAGGAGTGGCTTCGTAAGAAGCATTTCAAGGTCCTGGAGTGGCCTAGCCAGTCTCCAGATCTCAACCCCATAGAAAATCTTTGGAGGGAGTTTGACCTCTGTCATTGCCAACAAAGGGTATATAACAAAGTATTGAGATGAACTTTTGTTATTGACCAAATACTTATTTTCCACCATAATTTGCAAATAAATTCTTTAAAAATCAGACAATGTGATTTTCTGGATTTATTTTTCTCATTTTGTCTCTCATAGTTGAGGTATACCTATAATGAAAATTACAGGCCTCTCTCACCTTTTTAAGTGGGAGAACTTGCACAATTGGTGGCTGCCTAAATACTTTTTTTGCCCCACTGTATATAGTGGGGTAACATTATAGTCTTTTTACTGGATGCATGTCTGGTCATGGCAGGCATCCAGGGCTGAATAATCCTGATCATGAAGGATCCCCACAAGGGTACAACACCATCGATCTACCAGCCAATTACCTGCCTTTGCACAGCATAGAAGCTCCTTTCAGGCATCACAGCAACCAAACTGAGTATGCACATGAGTCAATACATGAGATGGGCATTGAAAATAACACCAGAGGGTCAAAGCTCCAGCTACTGGTTGACAGAGCAGTAAACCAGGACTCTAAGACCAGGGCACCGCCTGGATTGACTACAAGAAAACCTACGATTCAATGCGGCATAGGCTTCATCGCAAAGAGAAGATACAGATTCAGAAGCGGAGTGATTATCAACCACCTCCTGTACATGGATGACATCAAGCTGTACGCCAGAAGTGACCAAGACATCAACTCACTGATCCGCCACACCAGGATCTACAGCGAGGACATTAGGGTGTCATTTGGACTGGATAAGTGTGGCCGAACGGTTGGAAAGAGAGGGAAGGTGATCCAGACTGAAGGTGGAGTTGCCAGAAGGCAGAAAAGCTAGCTCAACAGTAGGAATAAAATCTGTGCTATCAGTATATTCTACCAGTCATCACAGGAGCTATCATAGAAAACCAAGCCCCTGCATGGGATGTACCATGAACAGAAGGAGGAAGGGGCTGACATCAAGAAATCCTACCAGTGGCTAGAAAAGGCTGGCTTAATGGACAGCACAGAGGCTCTGATCATGGCAGCACAGGAACCGGCCCTAAACACCAGATCCATAGAGGCAGGAATCTACCCCAACTGACAGGACCCAAGTTGCAGATTGTGCAAAGGTGCCCAACACATAGTAGCAGGATGTAAGATGCAAGCTGGGACTGCATACACTGAGAGGCCCAACCAAGTTGCTGGGATAGTGTAGAGGAATATCTATGTGCATATTTATTAGAATTCCCCAATTCCTGATGGGACAGGTTGAGAACAGCATGGCTAAGGTCCTGTAGGACTTCAAGTTCCAGACAGACAAGCAGCTGCTGGCAAGCCAAACAGACACAGTGGTGGCAGACAAGGAGCAGAGGACCGCAGACACATCTACACTTTCAAAAGACAATGCCATAAATTGGGATTACTTAGAAGAAAACAAAACAGTTATTTGGACGAGATAATAGCTTGGATATTAGTTACTGATACATTTCCCTACTAATGTGTGTATTTCACATTCCCCATTTAGAATGGGTGATTTTTTAAAGAGTTTTTCTAAACTCAAAAAAAGTTGACTTAATCTTTTTTTTTCTCTCATAAAACTACAACTGTAATCCCAAAAATTCATTAACCGAATCACAAACCTCCCTTATTGTGTAGAAGTGTATATATATATATATAGTGTATTTGATTCAGCTCAGTGTGAGTTTCTGTACCTGTTTGAGTGTGCTGGTCAGAAAGTAGATGAGGGACAGTCCAAAGACTACTCCCAGCACCCAGCGCTTTCTCAGGAGCCGCCGTAGCACCATCATAGCATGGCTTTCTTTGGGGAAATGCAAGTGACAGCCCAACACATCAAACCTCCACAGGTAGCAGTTCTCTGGCTGTCTTCAGTTGTCAGGAATATGAAACCTGATGAGGACTAACTGCAAATAATGTAAAGCTAACTCAGCTGGTTTTATGAGAATGCAAATATAGGACATAGACAGAAATGAGCTAACTCTCGCTATCCCATGCTTTACCTCTTAAATTGACGACAGCTTCCTTTAAATATAACTTCTGCTTTGACGCTGTTGAATTACGTACTGGACATGCAAACTAATGATGTTTCACTATAAATGCCAGCTTTGTTAGCCTGGTAGCTAACTGCCGTCTGCTTTAGCTGTCGCCAGATAAATGATGATCAACGATAACGAATACACTTTCTAATAACGCAGCTTCGTCTCCTCTGTAGATAATCATTCGGTAATTACGTCAAAATTACGTCTACTAAGGAGGAACGGTGGGGTTTTTTTTTTTCTATTTCAGCGAAATCTGACATCCAGCATCAGCAAAAACAAATCCCCAACACGGATGTGGTGTGGTCGGAAAGAGGACGCTGATTGGTAGATGGCGGCCTCAGTGACGCCACACCGGAAGTTTTCCGAGAGGATCATCTCGGCAGCAGCAGCAGCAGCAACAGTCTAAGCTAAGCATTTACATTAACCATGACAAGAGCTAAAGCCCGGGACACTGGAATAATTCAGGTATATGTTTATATTTTTGTTCACATTATTGTCTGATGCACGAAAACAGAACAGCTCCTGTCACTCAGATACTGGTGATGATGCTGTGGATTGGTGCGTTTACAGGGCTGGACCATGTGGTGATGATCGGTATGCCATGCAGAGGAGACACAGCAGCAACACGGATGGCATGCCCTCTGAAAGGTGGGGAAAAGAGCTGCTGCACAAATGCACAGTTGCTTGTGTCACCCCTTCTGCCTGCACAGCCTGTGTGTTTTCTTGGTGGTTGTGGCAAGGCCACATAGTTCCAGTTGAAGCTTACAGGGATATTTGAGACTATAGTGTGCATTTCGACATTTTGGGTTTGGCCTTGCTCCATTTATGGCCTTAGCACTCTTAAGTGCTCTCTGCACAAACAGAAGGGAGTTAAAGCCTTTTCGACTGCACGGTGTTATGGACCAGGGTCATTTCATGAGAAATCAATCAGTGCGTCCCACATGACCCTCTCAAAATCAGCTGATTTTTTTCTGCAGTGCTTTAGTACTGTATATTCAATCATGCCATGAAAATGGGTGGGTCCACATTTTAAGCTTTTTAATTGTGTTATTTTGACAGCAAGTTTACAGGGCTAAAAAAATGCATTTAGTTGAATGAATTCAGAGAACATCATCGCATATACAGTCAGTGGAAACTAAGGATGGCTGGGATGTCCCTTAGAGACAGGGTGAGCACCTTGGTCATTTGGGAGGGACTCGGAGTAAAGCTTTTACTCCTCTGCATTGAATGGAGCCAGTTGAGGTTGTTTGGACATCTGACGTCTGAACCACCTGAACGCCTCCTGGGTGAGGCGTTTGGGGCATGAGGCCCTGGGGCAGACCCAGGACACGCTGGAGAGATTATGTCTCTCGGCTGGCTTGTGAATGCCTCGGAACAGCCCCCAGATGAGCTGGAGGAGGGAGGTTTGGGCTTCTCTGCTTAGAATGCTGCCCCTGCGACCCGAACTAGGATAAGTGGCAGAAAATTAATGGATGGATAGAAAAAATACATTTAAGCTCTGTCTAAGAAAAACTGCAACCAAAAGCCAAAATCTCAAAGTGTAATCCATCGGTATTAATTTAATATCTATGATTCAAAAGAAACAGATAAAACAGATGTATCTGTTTTCTGATAATTAATTGGATATAATTTTGAGGAACACCACAAGCAGGCTAAGGTGTACAAGTTTATTTAAAGACTATATTCTATAGTACATGCATTTTTCCTCCATTTAGGAGCCGAAGCCAAACTCTGGGATCAGAGAGCAGCCTGGATGAGGGTGGTGTGTTTGACTGCCTGAAGCCTGACTCACCCGCTTCTCCCCAGCAGATCTTCTCAGGCCTGGTTGGTGTCCCCTCCAGCTCTGTCTCCTCTGCCCAATTCCAGGCAGCTGGCTTAGTCTTGGGTTCTCCCCCTGAAGTTTTTATCCAGATGACAGCATCATCCAGAGAGGAAGGGGGCCCCCATCGCACAGAGGGTGGACCTTTTCTCCCTCGGCCACCCCAGCACCATCATCACCATCACCACTTCCACCACCAGCCCCTGCAGCACAGGACCTCGTCTCTGCTCCAGCAGGCTACCACAGCGGCTGGCTCAGAAAGGCACAGCTCCAGGGAGGAGGCCCAGGAAGACCAGTCCACCCCAGCCCCAGCTTTGTCTGAGTTGAAAGCAGTGGTCACCTGGCTACAGAGAGGCTTTCCCTTCATCCTTATTTTGTTGGCTAAAGTCTGCTTTCAGCATAAACTAGGTATCTCAGCTTGTGGAGTAATAGTGTTGCTAAGATTGTGTAAAGGTACAATACTTACAACAAAGTGTCATTAGCAGCAGAACTTCTCATGTACTGATGATGTTGCACCTCTCTTGCAGGCATTGCTGTCTGTGTGGGGATGGCCAGCACATTTGCCTATGCCAATTCCACTTTAAGGCACCAAGTATCATTACGGGTAAAGAAAGCAAATCCAAGAAGTATAGCTATGTAACTCTTAAATCAGATTCAGGCTAAGCTTTTCCAAGCACATTTCTTTAAAAAAAAAAAATGGTTAAGGCAAGTTTATATTTTCAACTTCTCGACTAAGTCTGCAGCTCATTCATTCTAAGTGAAAGATGTAAATCTTTGAAAATCGATTGCAAAAATACTTAATAAAGAAAAGTAAATTATATTTACTGATATAGGAGATACTTTTTCTGATGTTACCCAAAAAAGAGCTGCTAGTGCATTTTTTAATTTTTTAATTTTTTTTTCAGTTGTGTGTTAGATGTGAGGTACTGTGGTGCAATTTTAATAAAATTTGGATTACAACAGAGCTGTATTGTGCAAAAAATATTCAGTTTAACCATTTTTTTAGTAGACAGAAGATTTTGTAGATGAATTAGTTCCTCATTGTTTTTGGTCTTGATGAGTATAAGAAAATACACTGAACAAACCTTATCCTTAGCATTAATTAATTTGATGTGTAAGTAAATCGGCTATGGAAATACCTTTAAAAATAGACCTTTTATGTGAGAGGAAATAATTCAATAATATATATATAAATTCACCGTGCTAAAGAGATGCGTATGTGTAGATGCCAGCTCACATTTTATTTTCATTTTAAATACTAGCACATTACAGCTTAATAAGAAATGTATGGTATATGTTGCTAAAATAGCTCTACGGGTCTCTGTTACCAGGAGGAACGTTCTGTATTTGTTGCTCTATGGATCATCATGTTCCTTGGAGGGAACATTGTGTATATCTACTACACATTTAGTCATGAAGAGCTACACAACAGGTAGTGTACAAGCATATATTTTATAGTGGTTCTGTGTTTGTTTGCCTGCCATTTTCTTTATTTATTTTTTTTATACGTATATATTTAGGTTTTTCCCATTCATTTTGTGTTGTGCATTTTATTTTTACTTCCATTTCCTTCAGGCAGTGTTCCTGTTCTTGTCTGATCTTGTCCTGTGAGTATTTTTGTTTATTTTATTGTTTTGCTTCCACAGAGTTTCTGGCATTACGTTCTGACATTTTCTCTTGCTGTTGCTTGTCATTAGACCATCCTAAGTGTAAGCAACAGCCTTCTTAATAAGTGATTGAGTGAATTTTCTTTCTCTTCTCTTCTCTTCTAGCCTCATATTTGCAAAGCCCATCCTCAGCAGCTTTGACTTCTTTGATCTGATCTGGGCAGTGGGCATCACTGACTTTGTACTTAAATATGTCACCATCATCCTGAAATGCTTTGTCCTTTTTCTGCCCAAGATTCTCCTGGCATTCAAATCCAGGGTAAGAAATTCAGATTCAATCTCCTGAGCATTTTATAGCAAATGCATTAAATTACTTTTTAGATCTTTTTAATGTTAGAAAAAAAACTCTTTATTTTTGCACAAATACGCAAAATAAATTAGACTAGAAATAATTGATTGAATTAACTGTTTGCTGGTTCTACTTCCTCTAATTTGAGGCTTTCCTTTTGTCTTTCATTATAAACAGAATTTCTAATGTGATTTGGACTGTTGAATGCCTAGAGCCCAAGACAACATTTTAATCTCAGTGAAAGTGTAAATTAAGAAATAAATTATCCATCCACTTTCTACCACTTAACAAGGTCTTGGGGGTAGCAGTCTAAGTAGAAATGCCCAGCCACCTCCTCCAGGTTTTTTAGGGGGATATAGCGGTATTTCCAAGCCACTCGAGAGACACAATCTCTCTAGTGTCTCTTTCTCTGTCCTCAGGTCTCTCCTGAGTTGCATGTGTCTGAAAAACCTAATCTAGAAGTTGTCCAGGAGGTATACTAGTTGGATAGCTGAATCATTGTAGCCTGGTCCTTCCAGTGTGGCTGAGCATTGGTTTTACTCTGAACCCCTGCAGAATGCTGGAAGATGATGGAAGAAGAGAAGTAAGACATAAAAGGTTTCCATAGGTAAACCTGTGGAAGGAGCATTAATGGTTGCAAGGTCTCAGGGGATCTCTCACAGTGTCCCCTTTTGGCGGTCAGTTGTTTGTTGGCTTTCTGTTCTCAGTCTCTCTCCCTATGGTTACCGTGCTCGTCTTGCAAGCACACTTCTGCCTGGGCCTCTTGTTGCCTTTATCTGCAGGCGTCCCACAGTGGAGGCTGCAGGCTGGGAGGGACTGCTGGGTGACTTTGCAGGAAGGGCTTTATACTCTCAACCACATGACCTATGTCTCTCACCATCGTCACCTTGCTTGCTATTTGCTTTCCATTTGATTTCTGTTTAACCCTGTAAACCCTGAACCATGAAATAATTGTCAGAAAATTCTAATTTTTTGAAACTGTAGTATTTATTGAACCTTCTGACAAATTTTAAAAGAAGAAATTAAGTATCAATTTGCATATATGAGTTTTAATTTGTTTCATTTTTGCTACATTTGGCATTTTTGTGCAATTTATTCCTTAAAAATTTGTTGTGCAATTTATTCAGGGGAAAAAAATCAAGCTGATGATGTAGAGGTCTCAAAAACTCATGTATCAAATGTGATATACTTGGTGGTACAGGGTTAAAATCCAAGGAAATCCTCTGTAAAATGCAAAAAATGTAAATTAAATGAAGATGTTTAAGTTAATGAATAATCATAAAATAGCAAATAATTGAGATTATAATTATTGACCACACAACTGATTAATTGTGGTTATAGTTTTTACCATAACTGACCATCTTTAGTTTCCAGTTCACGTTATTCTTTTCTTCTCTGATTATCAGACTGCAAATTTTAAAAATTAGAAGAACATTTTACTTGTTCAAAAACCTTCCTGACCTATCTCATTGGTTGTAACTTTTCAACTTCTTGTAGCTGTTTCAAAGTAGAAGCATTCATTTAGAGCATTCAGGAGAGTTTTTTTTTTTCCTTAAAACTCATTAGTGAAAGACCAGGTATATGTCGTAAGATTGTATGGCACACTTAAAAGATATCTAAGCCAGATTTCTGTCAAAATGCAGTATTCATGCCTGTCCACAACATGGCATAGCCAATGACTGTATTATAGAGTGTTCACTTTTAAAGTTGTTAAGCTCGGTTCATGAGGTGAAAAAGAAAATTTGCTAAACTATGATGAAATAGTCCACTGAGTGAGCAAAGTGCTAAAGGGTCACAGTGTGAAGCTGTTTTGTATTCATTAGGTTTTAAACGGTACACCTTAGGTGAGCCTTGTGAATGTGGGTGTTTGCTTGTGTGGTTTTTCTGGCCTGAGGCAACAGTATGGCTGCGCACACACACACACACACACATTGATTTCCATACAGGTGCAGCTCATATTCCTGTTGTGTGTTTGTGTATTAGATGGGAGGTAGAGGAGGGGGGAGTTACAAAGTATTAGGATTAAATTTTCCACTGATAAACAAACCTAGAGGCCTATCAGAACCACACCAGCCAGCAACTGAGCTCATTTGCCCTCGAGGGGATTGCCGAGGTGAGGTCATCCCTCCCTGGAGCTGGACCATTACCTGTATCCTCCACTCACAAACACACAAATATACACATACAGATTGAAGATTCACAGTTTTGACACGTGTTAAATTTTTGGTAATCACTGATTGTATCATCAATTCTTATCGTTTTTCATTGAGGCCAGACAGTCCTGTCTGTTCTGAACCCCATGAAGGCACATAATCTGCCTTTTAGGTTCATTACTGCATCCAGCTGTGGATACACTAATGATCCCACATAATCACTGCAGTCAGCACGAGTTTGCACAAGCAATAGCAGGCATGCAATCAGAAGTTCCATGACGGTTATGTTTTAAAGGCATACACTAATAAACACTGCTTTTGCTTGAGTCTTATTTAGTGGGTGTTAACTAAACATGTATTTTTATTGTTGTCTTTTGTTTTATCTAGTTCCTAAATTGAGACTTTCTAATATGGAGTTGGAAGGTAATTTTTGGAAAAAAGATAAGATATACTTTATTTATCCCAAAGGCTGGGAAATTACTGTTACAGCAGTCATAATATTAAGCTCAACCTGTGCAAAATAACATTAATAAAGCAGATACAGTACTGTGCCAAACATAAATGGAAATACAGTAGTAAAAAAACATTTTGTACAATTCTAATGAGCTTGAAAGGCAATATTTGGTATGACCACCTTTATTTATCAACACAGCCTGAACTCTCTTAGACAAGCTTTCTTGCAATTTCTTTAAATAGTCTTCAGGAATTGTTCTGCAGGCTTCTTGAAGCTCTTCTTTGGATATTGGCTGCTTTTTGTTCCATTCTCTGTCAAGATGATCCCACACTACTTTAATAATGTTGAGGTCTGGGCTCTGGGGGGAGGCCAATTCATGACTGATAGTGTTACATTGTATGATTTTTCTATCCAGTTATGCTTTTACTGCATTGGCAGTGTGTTTGGGATCATTGACAAGATTCCCAACACCACTAGCTGAAATTCAGCGCCAAACCATGACAGAACCTCCCCCATGTTTTACAGATGGCTGTAGACACTCACTGTTGTACCTCTATCCTGACGACCTCCGTATATATTAACGATGATTTGAACCAAAAATTTCAAATTTTGATTAATCACTCCTTAACACCTGTTGCCACTGATTTTTCAGGCCAGTTTTTGTGTAATTTGGCATACCTCAGCCTTTTCTCCCTGCTTCTGTAACCCTCACACCCCTCCACTGAGACCATTTCTGATGAGGGTTCAGCAAACAGTAGATGGATCAACTAAAGGGCCAGATACATCTCTCAGGTCCTGTGTCAGGTCTTTGCTGGATTTTTTCCTGTTTTTTAAGGACATGACTTTCAGATACTGTTCATCTGCTGTAAATTATTTTTAAGCCTTCCACTTATTCTTTTGTCCTTCACTTATCCAGTTTCCTCAGATTTTTTAAGGACACACTGCACACCATGCTGAGATGTGGCAAGTTTTCGGCTAAGTTTTCAAACTGTTAACTTGGGCATTTTTCATAGATTCAACAACAAAAATGGGGGTAACAAAGTGACTAAAGATACCATTTTAATTTGTTTTTTTTGCTAAGTTCATGGTTCATCCATTGAGTTAGTTGCCTTTTTTATGCTTCAAGGATTGATAGGATTGATGGGTCAGTGTTGTGGCTTAACAAACAAACAAAAAAACATTCCACTGAAAATGGTCAGGCACAAGGACTGGACTGAGTGAAAAAGCTGCCAGTGCCCAAAGAAAACCTTTGAAAGACCTTCAGAAAGCCTGGAGAACTATTGCTCAAGACCACTTTAAAAAATTACAAGAAAGTCTGGCTCCTTGGATGCAAAATAAAATTATAAAGAAGTGAGGGGTGGCTCAAGACCTTTATACAATACTGTAGCTCAGTAAAATAAAATACCATATGACAAGACAAATGAACTAAATAAGGTAAAGAATACACAGAAATGATTTTAAATGCATGTTCTGTTGGCCCCAGCAAGATTTCACTTTTAGATGTACTGTGGACAATGATTCAAATAGGAGCTTAAATTCCAAAAATTAAATCTGATTGTTAAAGTTCTACTTTTGTTTGAACAGTCATACAAAATCAAATTGTATTACATTTAAGGTAGTATGAAACCAAGAAAGGGTGTTGTGGGTGAATTGAAAAATTGTGACTAAAAGATAAGGCAAGTCTGACATTTTGATTACAGTGAACAAATCTTAGGAAATAAACCAAAGTGCCCGTATTTGTCATTATGAAAAACCACAAATAGGCTAAATCAAGATTTAGTTACAGACAATACGTGTTAGCATTGGCTGTTCTTTATATAGTTTCAGAAAAACCTAATCCTTTAAAGTCAAGCTAAATTATGACATAAAATCTGGTGCTTTGAAATTAAATAGAAGATGAACTTGTCAAATTTAGTAGAGTGCTACGAAAGGCAGTTCACTAAAATGTTGCTACCAAGTAAAAATGTATGTTTTTATTTGTGCTGTTGCTGTTATTTTATTCATATGTTTTATAGATGTTGTGATAATATTAATGCAATTTTTTTGGTCCATGATAACACTAGATATTCTGACAACCCTTAAAGAAGTGTGCCAGTCAAAGGAAGAAAGAGTAAGATGTGACAGTAATGACCACAAATTTTGGTTGGCAAATCATTTCTGAGTAATGAGTCATGCTAAATTAAAGATTAATTAATAAAATGTTGAAATTCCAGTCTTGCAAATAAAAATGTACAGTAATAGCTAAGCAGGAGACTACTCTAGCAGTGCCTGCTACTCACTCTGGCTGGCTCATCTCCAAACTTTAAATTTGACAGTTTTTGCGTGGGTGTGATGGGCACTGTGGGATGCCAGACTGAGGGGACAATAAGGAAGATGAATTAGCAGCTAGTAGAGGTCTTCTTCCCCTACCTACCCAGCTGCTTGTGCCTCTTTACCCACAGTCATCAATCTTTGTCAGCCATCATCCAGGAAGTCATTATGCAAGCCGGGGCAATCGGGGAATCAAGTTTGTCTTCGTTTTGTTCGCCTCTGTTTTTAACTGTCCCCAATTCACTTAACGCACTTTATGACAGTGGGGACAGAAGTACATTTCTACTGTGTGATTATGGAAAGGAGGCCCTTTAAAGATAGCTAGCGAGCCCCCATAGGGCTGAGCTTAATGTGGGCACTGGGTAGCAGGTGGAAAGAGCTGCTGCCAGTTTCCCTTGCAGTGTGAGGAAATTGCTTGTACCGCTGTGAAACTGCTGAGATCTGGACAGCGGCCACGTTTGGGCTGGAGGCATGCTGTTTTAAGCTTTTAATACCACACTGCTCTCGACTAGATAGAAGAGTGCCCTGAAGCTGCTGAGCCCTTTCTGCTTTTTTGGACAGCTAGTGAGTGGATCAGACAAAGAATACATATTGTCTCCGCTGGGTATATATATTTTTTCTCATAGTTGAAACTCGGGTTATGTTTCTTTTTTCTTTTTCAAAAAACGCTTCCATTCACACATTTACATGGGCACATTTAGTCACTGACACTGAATAATTCAGGCTTCAGCTATTGCTGTAGTTTCTAATTTTGTGCGTGTTTGTGCAGGGTAAGTTCTACCTGCTGATTGAGGAGCTGAGCCAGCTGTTTCGAGCCCTCGTGCCCATACAGTTGTGGTACAAGTACATCATGGGAGAAGACCCCTCAAACAGTTACTTCCTGGGAGCCACACTCATCATCATCTACAGTCTCTGCAAGGTTTCAGCACCTGAGTGCAAAATATTGTTTTTGTACTTTATTATTAGGTTTTGTATGGCAAGTTTTCCCTAAAGACTTACTTTTAGACTTTTAGCGTTGCTTTTATGCATATGTAAAATCATCAAAATTCAGTCATTATTTTCCCAGATATGTATCAGTATTAGGGGAATTTTGAGGGGGAATCTGGATGAAAAGTTAGGTCAATAAAATTATCAGAATTATCCTCCACCACTCATTGCAGACAGTAGTTGTACTGATGTCTTTGTCTAGACATGGTTACAAACTTAGTCGTGCCAGTAATAGTTACTAAAATGTTAAATGTTGGTGATGACTAGTGGTCTTGTCTCCCTAATAACTGTAAGAAATTAATACAAATAGTTGCTGATCTTGTCTAGTATTTCCGGTAGGAAAAGGTACTGCCTCTGCAAATTTGTGTAAAACTGGTGGAGGGGAAAAAAGAAACAAAAACATTTTGACTTGACTTTAAGCAACATTAGTTTTGGAGTAAGAATGCACCTCAGCTCATGGACCCATGACAGGTGAAGAAAGAAGGCAGAAAACTCAGAGTCAGAGGTCACAGGAAGGTCAGTCTTTAAAAAGACTTAAAAACTTAAAAAAAAAAAACTTTTTGAGTTATGAGTCATTTACAACTCATTCATGACATCCTGTGGGAAACAGAACTAGGGAAACAAAGTGGAACTTGAATGAATGAATGCAATGCAAAGATTATTTATACTCTGAGGCTATTACATTCTGTAATGTGTGGTCACTGTTATTGCCCTGCCTTCTTTAAATATAGCAGTGATTCAATAGTTCGTAATTATGGGCTTGTTCAACTGAATTACGTGGACAGTTTCCTGGATGTGCGTGCTACACACCGGTGTTTTCCAAAATAAGGCAAAGTAAGTCTTGTTTCACTATAACAGTGCGCTGATATGAATGCATCTTTGAGTCATTGTCGTCATAGTGTTGTGTTAAATGACTGTGCAACCTTTAAATTAACTTTAGAGAAACAAGCTTAAACCAGAAAGCTCCGGGTGGAGGAAGTTATCTGGTTCTTATGTAACTGAAACTATTTGGAACATGGACTTTTTGATCAATTTGTAACAGCTTCATTTCATATAAAAACAATGAGATGAGTATTACATTAGTGAGGTGTATTCTTAAGAGAAATCACTTTTTCCTGGTAAGGAGTGTAAATGAACAGTTGCTATATAAAATGATGGTTTTGGTTTTTTCTATCTAGGCCCATCATAAGTGTATGTTACCTACCTGCAAAACTAATGTCATTCCCATTAGGCCATTAGTTTCAGAGCTAATTACACTAGCATGCTAACTTAGATGGGAAACAGAACATATATGTTAAACCTTAGCATAGTAGTGTCAGCAGTGTGAGCATAACACTGATTTTTTTATATATATACTTAGTCCTTTTAACAACCATTTAGTATAGATGAAATAGGAAGCTTGTGGGCAGTTGTAATTCCTATTAGAAAACTCATTGTGCTTTTTCTTTATTGATTTGCAGTCCTTTGACATCTGTGGACGTATATCTGCAATACGCAAGGCCTTGGTCATGCTCTGCAGCTCCCAGGTGAAATTCAGATACTTTTTTTTTTTTTTAAACAAATCTAAATGACTGCCGTGTAAATTTCAC
>VUQS01032722.1:0-10556 GCA_015108495.1 Heterochromis multidens
GAGATACTTGAACTCCTCCACTTGGGGCAGCGACTCGTCCCTGACTCGGAGTGGGCACTCCACCCTTTTCCGGCTGAGGACCATGGCCTCAGACTTGGAGGTGCTAATTCTCATCCCCGCTGTTTCACACTCGGCTGCGAACTGCTCCAGTGTGAGCTGGAGGCCACCAGCTGATGAAGCCAATAGAACCACATCATTCGCGAAAAGCAGAGATGAGATTCTAAGGCCACCAAACTGGAAACCCTCCGCCACTTGGCTACGCCTAGAAATTCTATCCATATATATATATATATATATATATATATATATATATATATATATATATATATATATATATATATATACACACACACACACACACACACACACACATATATATATATATATATATATATATATACACGTCACAGATTGAATTCTAAATAGTATTAGTTGCACCACGTTCTAGAAAAAGTCCTGAATACAATATATGGTGTGTTGCAGCTTTATGTGTGTTGCAGCCATAGTTGTGACAGTGCTCTCTTCCACCATACCATGAAGTTATACCACAAAGTCCTGAGATAACAAAAGTAAAGTCTCCTGAGAGAACCCGTTTCTAATTGAATTTCTGCATTGGATTTTGGATAAAGAAATTTGCAATTAAATTAGAGTTTTTAATGAACAACGGTTAATAATATGCACATATGTAGTTCAAGATCATCAATCTTTTTTTCCTGCATCAGTTTAAAATCCTCTTATGAAAATGCCTTAAAATTATAGGGTTGTTTTTGAACCTTAAGATTTTGCTATAAATGTTGTTGTCCTAAAGCATAAACCTGTGTACCTGTGTGTCAGCGTTCAAAAAACAAGCACATAGTTCAAAAAACAGCATTTACTTCTGTTCAAGCGTACCAGGTTTGATGGTCCTCAGTGTTGTTTCCTTATCCTGAATAGCCTTCACAAGAACATTCAGTTTAGAAGGAGCTGATTTAATGAAAGAAAGGTGGAACAGAAAATGGTAAATTCAAACATTAAATAGGATCCCGTGACTCATTAACCTGCAGCAGTTACTGAGACAATGAAGCATCTTTCAGTCAGGTGTTCCTTTCCTTTCAGGTATCAAGTGATGAAAAGGTCTGCACTGGCAAATTCAGTTTATTATACCGTAGTCATGAAAGTATGACAGGACTGGTCTCCAATAGAAGTTGTTTCCCCTTTTTTCAATCACAAGCCCCCAACCTGGTAGTTTTGAATATGATAAGGACATCTAGTGGATCTGGACTGAAGTGCAGCAGGCAGTGTTGCCTGCAAGTGTGTATACAGTCCATACATACGTGTGTGGAGTTATCTTATAGTATCTGGAGTACATATGATCTGACTCACCACTGTACTGATTAAAAGCATTTCAACTTTGCTGTGATTCCTCTTGTCTGCATTTCCCGTAGGACCCCAGTGCCATGCCACGACCCACCTCTCAGGACCTGGCTGGGTTCTGGGACCTGCTGCAGCTCTCCATTGACGACGTCACCATGAAATTTGACCAGCTGCAGCAGATCAAGAACAACAACTGGAGGCCTGTAGATAGCCCAGAGAAGAAGGTAAGGAGTCTCACCAGTATTACCAAAAAATCTGGTGAAAATACTGATGAAGTGCCAATGAAACAGATCGATTAAAAAAAAAAGGGGGGGGGGACAAACAAAAAGTATTATCTAAAGAATTGTACAATCACATCTTCATTATTCTCTCTTCTTTCTAAAGCCACCAGCTCCTGTACCAAAGAAGACAGTTCGACAGAAGAGTGTAATGACAAGAGAGAAATCCCTGGACCTCCCAGATAGGCACCGGCAGGAAGCCCGTCGACGGCTCATGGCAGCCAAGCGGGCGGCCTCCTTCCGGCAGAACTCAGCCTCAGAGCGAGCGGACAGCATTGAGATCTATATTCCAGAGGCTCAGACTAGACTTTGAGAAGATCGGGTCAGGGGCTAACATGTCTCCCTGCTCCCATGTTCAAACAACTTTAAAACTAGCCTTTTTCTAGACTGCTTATCTCTCTACTCTTCCTTTATCCATCTGTTGTCTGATCTCGATAGCCATCCTCAGTGCCCATCGCCAAAACACCACTGGACTGTAGGATGTGCCAAGGCTATTCTCCCATTTCCAGAGTGAGTGTTAGCAGAAATGTATGTCTGACATGAGTCGGTCGGGTTTCTCCTTAGCTCGCTGGTGATCATGATACCCAACCTACATGCTCTCTCATCCAGTGTCCTGGATGGGTACATCTGTAGTTTTTCAGCATTTGCAAAGTGCCATTTAAAAAGTGCAGCTTTGAGAACCTACCAGCAACCAGGCCTTTGAGCTAAAGAAAAGAGTAAATGAGAGAATTTATATTTATTTCAAGTTATTCAAAAATGGTTAAAGTTAGTAACCCTTCTGTATTTTTGGATAATTTGAGAATCACCTTATGATTACTTTGTTTTCTTTTGGGGAATAACAAGCTAAATATCACTAAATTGTTGTAAGTTCAAGTCTTTGCAAAGTGCCAGTGCTTGAAATACCTCAACTTTGTGCATGTGGCACTAGTTACACATTCAAGGTTATTCAGGCAGCCCTAAATAAGCTCTGGACTGGTCAGTGTTGAAAAATGCAGCTTTCTACCCAATCTGGTTGTAGTCAAACATTCTTCGTGGTCTGGATTGGTGGAAGAATGACATCAGCTCATCAACATGAACATTTCAAACATCTTTCCTATATATCTCATGTACCCATTGCCAACTTTCAGATATTGACATTTACTTGAAGCTGAAAACATGCAAGTCTTGTGCCAACATTTTCATTATGTCAATGCAGTAGAAAAAAATACAAAAGTGTCTGTAACTCCTTAGATTGAAATGTGTAGACAAATGCACTTATGCACTTATTACAATTCTCTCTATTTCCAAGGGAAATGTACATACCCAAGTTCACAATAGTACTGTTGTATTTTTGAATTGTGAGTGGGATGAATATTCATCATGTTTTTCTCCCCTTCGTCTCCACTGTTTTCCGCCCTCTCTTTTGCTTTTGACAACTTTGGATTTGTTGCATACATACAGTCATTTGATCGCACACACTCAAAACCACACGGCTGTCTTTTCATCCAATATACTTCTCTCAGGCCCTTTCAAGTTGCACCCTCAGCCACAGTTAATGAGGAGTGATAGAAAAAAAAATGTCAAAACATAAACAAAATATCTGCATACTTGCTTCTTTAATCTAAGAAATACTTTGTAATTTTTCCCATTTCTTGAAAAGTTCAGTGTAGTTTGAAGTCTCCCTAAGCAATGTCATAACTTACTCCCTTTAGGAAGAGATGGGGGAATAATTAAATGAAATTGGGGTGAAGGCTTTTCCAGAGGGATAGAAGCAGCCAGTCTCAAATAACTAAGACTCTGCAAGAACCCTGCTGAATAGAAACATAAAGAACAGGGTATTAAATGTCTGTGGGTGTGCAGACTGATGCGTGACATATTGTGAAAGTATCATGTACCACTATATACGTCACAATAAGAGCTCACTAACTCCCGTTCTTTGTAAAATTTGCTTAGTTGCAACTCATGTTTAACTAGTGAGTGAAGATTTGCACATCGCTAAATTCAAATGTTGACCACACAAACAAATGCTAAAGATTAAATGTCTCTCAGTATCTATATATGCAACCCTTACAGAGGTCAGTGGTTTTCAAAGTGTGGTTCAGGGACCTCCAGGGATCCACGACTCAAAATAATTTGCTGTAAATTACAACATGTGGGCACAATATACACCAACAAAACCATTTTAATTAGTCCTCTGAGACAGAACTTGAGTGAAAGAATAGCTGGTTCAGTCCAGTCCTGGTCTATGATTTGAAAATGGGTTGTGTTACTCATAAAGCTAAATTCATTTTGAGCAAAAAGATAAATTTATGCTGCTTAATTATGAAACTTTGGTGCCAGTAATTTAGATGTTCTGCTCCACTGTGTTGCTGATGTTACACTCAAATCATTGACCTAAAGACTGAAGTCTATTAGTAAAACCTTTGGGATAATCAACCCACTAAATGGTGCTGCTTTTTATTTAATCAGTACAGTACTAGACAAATAATCAAGTCAAAATAATGCGCTGTCCACTGATCGGTACATCACTTTAAAAATCTATTTTTATGACTAATTGTGCCAGAGTGCCTGGCTTCATTATGGGTGGGTTCAGGGATATTAATCATATAATAGCAGTAAAAACAAAGTCCATTTCCCTGGATTTGAATATTTTGTGTGTATGTGTGTTTTGCTAATATGTGAGCGTGTATCTTGTTTTTGTAGCACAATGCTGACATATTCAGAAAAGAGAGAGTGAATCTAGGGTCAGTGTGAGTTGGCTTGATTTCCCTATTACTACCCAACTGTGGCCTGACCTCCATCTCCCCCTCACATGCACACACAGAGATACATACTGTCACTGTGCCATCAGCTGTTTGATAAATTGTATTTTAGATACCTTCACACAGAACATAATTTTCTTTTTGGTCCTGCAAATTGTACTTTTGAGTAAACTCAATATTTTTTTAACCATGTGCATCCTTGAAGACATAAAACACAAGTCCTGAACCCATTATAACTCCAGGTATACATGGGATTTGCACTTGTTTTCAAGCTACCTTGTGTGATACATTGTTTAATTGTCAAAATTCTTGTAGCAAACCTCAGACAATACATTTCAGAGAGCTAAAAAGTGTTTGCAGTCCAATAAATTACCAGGTAACCAAAGTCTGTTATGGAGTGACAGCGTTTCAAACATGCAGTGCCACTTCAGTTACAGATTGAGATTTTATAAGCCCATGACTTAGTGTTAGAGTGTACATAATAAGAAATAATAATTAAAAAAAACATTGCTATCTCTAATTCTGTTGGGTTTTTCATTGCAGCGGCAGGGAGCTTTAATAGTGTGACAGTGGGTATCTGGAAAGTGTCTGGGTGTGCGATGCCAGGCAGTTGGCAGAGCAGGGACGTTCCCCTGCTGTTGCCACAGTGGCAGACAGACGGGAGAGAGACAGACTCAGACTGACATATGCTGGCTTCGAGGAGATGAGAGCTCCGTACTGAGGCCCAAACTGCTGGTGCTGTGTGCTGTTCTGTAGCTGGAAGGCTGTTCATGTGAGGATCACTAGGCGCTGTGCTGGGTAATTTTCAGCCTCTCTTTGACTAAGCAAAGCAGCTTATGTAAGATTTTGGGTCCTTGGTGAGATCAAGCAAACTGCCTCTAAGGCCCTTCAAAGCTTGTGTTGATAAATGTATTGCTGAATTGTGGCCTGCACTGTAGAACTTAAGCATCAGCACTATATGTATTTGCCTCTGTCAGTCTCTGCTGGGCTGTTGCTGAAATAACAGAGGAGTTCCTCCCTTATGCATATTGAGCAGGGCTATGAAAAATGTAGTGTAACTGCCACCTGATTCAGTTTAAAGCATTTGTTTTGCACTTTCAAGAAGCATTCACATTATTGCAAGGAGACCATTTTTTCTAGTCAGACCTTGAACGAACCATTTGAAATAGCAAAGTGAGATCAGTGCCAGAAGACACCAAGGAGACAAAAATCCTCAAAAAAATTGGGCAAAAGAGACACAACATTAGTAAATTCATAGCTAAAGTTAGAGGGAAGAACTGTGTGTTTGCAGAAATCATCACTCCCTCTCTGAAAAAAATACCTTAGTACCCCTGAGACTCTCCCTTAGTGGCAGTTTCTAAAACATGACCCAAACCTCTTTGCTCTAATGGCTGGGTTAAGTTTTGTCTCCCAGTGAAAATCATTTTCCATCTACTATGAAACTTTTTTTTTTCTTTTTAGGTATGAACACACTCTTACATGAACAGCTCCAATGCCTCTTTTTTACAGAGTGATCTTGTATTCCCTTGAAGCCTATTGTAGCGCTTAGTCTGTGCTGAATCCTTTTGGATGACGCGTGGCATGCATCTGATACTGTGAGTACTGAGGGAGTCCTCTTTTGAGAATGCAGCTGCAGCAGTTTCTTTTAGATGGCCCACCAAAACCTTGTGTAAACCCCGAGGGTAGAAAATCGCAACAATGTTATACTTAATGCCAAGAGTACAATGTCTTTGACTTATCCAGCAAACTGTAAAATTATTACTACACACAGCCACATATTGGTCATTAGTTTTATGTAATTAAACCATGTCTACCATTGCCTACCTTTTTCCATTTCCAAACATGCCATTTAAGCTTGTATCTATAACATTCTGTGGCCTCACTTCTGGTACGACTGTCTATGCGCTTTTAACTCTAAAACCCATGACGTGAAATATTTCAAGGGGACTTTTTCGTAATCATGCCATGGAAAGAGTGTCAGACTCACTGAGATACAGACTGATACAACACTTCCTAGAACTTGGAATGTGAAACAACTCTATAATTACTAGATAAAATGAAAAAGGTAGTTGTTTAGCTAAAACTATTTTCATCTCTTGTATATCATATCTATAGTAAGGATGAATATAATGCCAAATATTCATTATTTGTAAAGAAATATATATATAGATATATAAATATAAAATATATGCTTCATTGAAACACAACTATTTTCTGCACTTGCTCATGTTTTGCTGTTATTCTTACTTTGTTATGGTTCCTTTCTAAGCTGATATGATGGCATGCAAAAAACTGATTTTGAATGTAGGCTTATTTATTCTTATTCTTATTTTTTTTTTGTTAAGAATTATGACACTGTCACACTGATGTACATTTGTTATGTATTTATTTTAGTCAGTCACATGTGCATCTCTCAAAGTGTGTTCTTTCAGTGCAAGTTACCTTATCATTAATTTATTTTGTATTATTATAACGTATGCATTTTCCTCCATTCTTTCCTATCTGAGCTGTTGGGAGATTTTGCCTATTTGAGTCGGTTGATCATTGCTTAGTTCATTCAATGTAAATAATTCTGCAATTAAATTTTTTGAGAAAAAGGTTCGGACAAGTTTGTCTTTGTGGTGCCTTTTTACTGCGAAAAGTAACTCTTTGCTGTTGTGCTTGTCATAGTAAAACTATTCATGTTGTTATGAATTGATATAAAATGTCAGACAACACATTATGCATTATACTACATTATATCCACTAAAGTAGGTATGCAAGAATAACAGCTTTCCGATCCTTGTCCTAATAGTAACAGTACTTCCAGTGGAGGGATTTTCTCCCACAGGAGGGGAGCTAAACGAATTCATCAAACTGCTCTTGACATTTCATGCATTTTATATCTGTAGCCCGCTAACGAAAATAGCAGTGAAATAAAGATGAAGTGTAGCTCTGAATCATCAGTCAAAGAAATTGGTGCACTTACTTTTCAATGTTCGTAGTGTGTCAGGAGGTTCACCAAAGAACTGGCATTTATATAAGTAGAATAAACTGAACAAACTTTTTTTTTCATATCTAACAAAAGTGATTTTCTTCTGCTTATCCAATTCAGGGTCACAGGGGAGCTGGAGCCTATCCCAGCTGTCACAGGGTGAGAGGTACACCCTGGAGAGGTTGCCAGTCTGTCACTGGGCTAACACCTAGAGAATGACAACCTTTCAAGCTCACATTCACACCTATGGCCAATTTAGAACCCAACAATTAATCCAATTCCTTTGGACTTACCCAGAGGGAAAATGCAACATCACACATAAGTGCCTCAGCCTGGATTCAAACCCAGGACCTTCTTGCTGTGAGGCATCAGTGCTAACCATTTACCACAGTGTCACCCCTGTGTCAGCTTACCCTTGAACACAATTCTTTTAAGCAACCCAAATAATGCTTCTGGCACTTAGTGTCATATACAGTAAGGTTCATATTCAGCATTCAGTTTTTAGAATGATATATATCCCAACACAGTTACATTTACAAATTGGTTGTGAACATACCCGCAGGTAATGTTCACGTAATTCATTCCCAAAACGACATGAAATTTCATGCACCACACCGATGGTGATTCCATTGACAGCATTTGCAAATTCTACAGTCCTGCAGGCTGCAGGGTGCCTGCAAGAGTATGATCACTGTTGCAGTATATCAGGACTTTATAGTTTAACCTCAGATGACCACATTCCAAATGTTTCAAAGACCTTGTAGTGGCCATAAAGGTTAAAGTCAGGCACAAAAAAAAAATGCTGGGGATTAGATGAAGTTTTCAAGGGTTTTCATTTTTGCAACATTTCGACCTACAAGGTCTTTGTGAGGTAAACAAAATGGAGTAATTTGTCTTACCCAGTAAAGCTAAGAGGATGATGAAAAAGATGTCAGTCCTTTGAGAGTAGAACACTTAAGGTTCGTCCTTTCAGTTGTGGTTGACAATACAGGTTCTTGTAAAAAAAAAAATAATAATAATTAAGTTAAATAAAATAAGCGCCCACAGATTCTCCTAAAACAAAGCAACGAATAATTAAGTCATCCTAAACCCCGATTTCAATCTCACAGTGCAAGGTCTCCCTCTGCTGGACAGAGATAGAAATATGTGCCATTTTCTAATAACACACATCTCCAATAGTTAAAAATGAATTTTTAAGCACACTTTTATTTCTTTTTCACCAGAAATCAAAATTTTATTGACATAAATATCTTATTTATTACTGTGATTGTTATGGCATGTTTTAATTATTCATGTATGTAGCCATTTGTTTAGAGGTTTAATCAGTTCAATCTTGTGGTCTCTTCTCCTGCAGTAATCTAATAGTAGTAATAATAGATATTCATGATAAATATTAAAGAGACCTAATATAACCTTGGCTGTTGTTGTTTTAGGAGGTGCTGCAGCTGAAACCTCGAATGATTTTCTGAGGAAAAACTTATCACTGATTGCAGATGACTGACAAAGAATTGTTTTGTTGGATCATGGAGCAGTGGTAGGTCAGCTAAACGTGCGCAAAAAGTATAGAAGAATACACGGAATGCGGAGTGCAAGTTTAAAACCAAACTAA
The DNA here is from genome assembly GCA_015108495.1 of Heterochromis multidens. Lineage (NCBI taxonomy): Eukaryota > Metazoa > Chordata > Actinopteri > Cichliformes > Cichlidae > Heterochromis > Heterochromis multidens. The sequence continues at coordinate 8,956 of VUQS01032722.1, forward strand.
AAGAGCTATTTTTTAATGATTGAAATGTAAAACACCTGAAGCGAAATAAAAACAAAATACAAATAAAGTCAGATTAGACTTCTTGTCCTGTGGCGTTACATCGTCTCCAGACATAAAACATAAATTGGAGGTAGCCAATAGGATTCTGCCTCTGACCAGCGCTAACCAATGGGATTTCTGCAAAGCCCAACGAGGCGCGACTTCCTGTATGGATGTCATATGACCAAATTGGAGTCGTATGATGTGAGTTTAGGGTACTACCGGTTACAGAGGGACGGTGTACTCGGTGGAAACGCTTCTGGTCGGTATGATACGAGGTTACTGTTATCTAGTTTATGGCAGTTAAGCTGGTTTAGACTTAATATTTTGTCAGATATCTTGTGTCGTTTGAGCCGGATTTTTGTGTTGTTGACGCTGAAACTTTACTCTGACTCCCGTTTCGAAGAACTTGAATAAAAAAATGGTCACGAGGGGGATGAAATTAACACGAAACGTATTTTGAAAAGAAGAGGATGGACTTAAATAGAGTGTATTTATATGTACCGAGGCACACAGCTTAATGGAGCTTGTTCACAGGCACAGCAATGCATTAATGGATGGTGTGTTGTTTCTCTTTTGTTTTGCAGGTGAGCCACACACACACACACCATGCTCCTCACAGCTCCACCTTCAGGTGAGCCTCGCCCCCCTCAGGTTCATTAATCCTCTGTCAAACGCCATGGCCTCTGAGCTGCACAATAGCCCTCTCTCCCAGCCCAGTGCAGAATACTTCTTATGGGACTATCGCCTCCAGCTTATTGGCCTTGGCTTTGGCTTCTATACTGCAGTATTCCTCTTCTCCCACCTCCTGTCTGTGGCTCTGTGCCGGAGCTACAACGCCCTGCTAGCAAAAGAAAAGGTTTTTTGGAACCTTGCTGCCACCCGGGCAGTATTTGGCATCCAGAGTACAGTAGCCGGTCTCCGGGCCCTGACTGAAGACTCCTCAATAACCAGAGACAAAGTGAGGGGCCAGGAAGACTGGTCGTGGTTTAACGTTCTCACAGCCACAGGTTTTTTTGTATTTGAGAATGTAGCTCTTCACGCATCCAGTGTGGTGTTTTGGTCATTCGACCTTCCACTGGCCACGCACCATTTCTTTGCCTTGTCAGGATATGTCGGGGCAGTGGTGTGGGATTCCCTGGGCCACTTCCTGCCTATGGTTACACTCCTGCTCGAGATGAGTACTCCATTCACCTGTATATCCTGGATGTTGCTGAAGGTATGGGCATTACAGTGTCTTGTGTCAAGTGCAAGTACCTATCATCACATGCTCCAGACATTCTTTACTGTATCACATTGGTGTATTTATTTGTACTTACCAAAGACAGCCTAAACCTAGCTTTGGTAAGTACAGTGAGCCCCAGCTTTGCTTGTATAATGCATCCCATGCATTGGCTTGACTTTTTTTCTTGATCTCTAAGTTTTAGTTCCTCTTGGGTCTTGTGCAGCTTGTGATTATCTTCACTCAATCAGATCAGTTTTAGAGTCCTTAGAAAGAGGAAGTTCCTCAAAAGAAAACAAACCAAAAAAAAAAAAAAAAAAAAAAAAAAAACCCACTACAC